>JAJEJO010000404.1:111926-164789 GCA_020662805.1 Glaucomys volans
TAGAATTATGGCATTTGTAGGTAAATGGATGATGTTGGAGACTGTTATGCTAAGTGAGATCAGCCAATCCCAAAAATCCAAAGGCCAAATGGTCTCTCTGATAAATGAATGATGATGCATAATGCGGGGGGGAAGGGTGGCAAGAATGGAGGAAGGATAGATAGCATAGAGGGAAGGGAGGGGTGGGGGCGGGGTGGGGGGGTAAAAATAAATACAGAATGTGTGACAGATACCATTGCCCTGTGTACATGCATGAACGCACAGATGGTGTGACTCTACTTTGTGTACAGCCAGTGAAACAATAGCTGTACTCCATTTGTGTTCAATGAATCAATAAGTAAATAAAAAAAAAGGATTAAATCCTGCTATTTGCAACAACATGGATAGAACCAGAGATCATTGCATTAAGTGATATAAGCCAGGAACAGAAAGACAAGAACTTCCTAAAGTCCCCACTAATATGTGGAATATAAAAGAGTTGCTCTTACAGAATTTGAGAGTAGAATGGTAGTCGACAAGGCCTATGAAGCAGTAGTTGGGGCAAATGAATGGGAAATGTTTGATCAGTGGGTACTAAGTCAAAGGTAGGAGTAAACTTTTTCTGATGTTCTATTGCACAGTAAGATGACTATAGATAATGGTTTGTATATGGTATATTTCAAAAAGTTGGAAGGATTTTGAATGTTTTGAGCAGAAAAAAATGACATGTTTCAGATTAGTACATTTAACATGATTTAAACTTTATACAACGTACACATTGATCAAAATGTCACATTACCCAAATTTTGTTTCTATGTACCAATTAACACATATTAGTATAAAATTAAATTAAATTTAAATTTAGTGAAAGAGAAAACTTCCAGACCTTGGTTTTTCATGACAAGCTCCATGATGCTTTTTAATTGCTCAGTGTGTGCATAGACATCTGTGTGTGTCAACCAGAATGAGGTACAGCATTAAAGTAATTTTGAGATGCATTTAGGACACACACACAAAAATATCAAGGAAAAAGTTAGAGATATCTGGAAGTCCAGAACTTAGGGAAAGGTTTATTTATGTATTCATTCAGTGTGGATTTAGGGACCAACTGTTCTTTTCCAGCAACTTAACTGGACACTGGGAATAAAAATGGTGAACAAACTGTCTACAAAAAGCAAAGCTTCTACTCTTATGTTAAAGAGTCAGCTATTATGATAGTCAGATTTTTATCACTGTGAACAAAATACCTGGCATAAACAATTTAAAGGAGGAAATACTTATCAGAGTTTCAGAGATTTTCATCTATGATCTAATTTCTTTGGGTCAGAGACAAGGCAGAACATCATGGCAAAATGGTATGGTAGACAAAAGCTGCTGAGCTCATGGCAGGTGGGAAGTAAATAAGGAGAGTAAGGCCTAAGGGACTAGATAGAGTCCCCTAGGGTATGTCCCCAAGGACCCATTCTCTCCATCTGGGTTTCACCACCTACAGTTTCCACCATCTCCCAATAGTCCATTAAGATTATAAATTCATCAATGTATCAATCCACTGGTAAGATTTGCAACCTCATAATGCAATCACTTCCCCAAAGTCTCACCTCTGAAAATTGCTGCACTGGAGACAAAGCCTTCAATACATGAGCTTTGGGGGGAGATTCCAGATCCAAGCTATAGCAGCAATTAATAAAGGAATAACACAAATTCCCAGGAATTGGGTGAATTGATATGACAATGAAAGTCAAGAAAACCTTCTCCAAGGAAGTATTTAAGGATTATAGTAGAAAGAAAATTGGATGTGACATTCATAGAGTGAAGCCAATAGCATAAAGTGTTATAGGAAGATGGAGAATGAAGAGACATGAGCGTAAGAGGTCTTGAATAGGTGACAAGGTGCTTATCTCAAGAGCAGTAGGAGAAATGGACTTATTCAATATGGCTGCCATATTGGATGAGAAAGATATACAACATGTCCAGCATTGCAGAAACTTCTGTATTGGGCAGCTCTGGATGTAAGTTTCATTCATCAATCAACTGTTTACCAGTGGAATTGAAACCATTGGCATGGATGTGCATACTAACAAAAAATAAAGAGTTAAAAGATGGTCTTATTTTGAGGACTTCCAAAATTTAATGGCAGTGAGGAGTAGAATAAACCTAAAAGAGAAGAAGACAGAGGCTTCAAGTATAGGAAGAAATTCAGTAGAATGATGTCCAAGGGTTGAAATACCAGCTGGATTCAATAATTGGTGGCATTATCAGGAGTTGCTTTAATGATAGAGGAGAAATTCCAACTACAAATAAATAAAATATAGATAAAGAACAGAGAAGTTCGGGTACAAAGCAAAGAAGAGTAATAGCAGAGACTAGAGGATATTGCAATATCCTGATGTGTTTGTGGACTTTTATCTTTTTTTCTTTATACCTTTATTCTATTTTTTATGTGTTGTTGAGGATCGAACCCAGGGCCTCACACATGCTAGGTGAGCACTCTACCACTGAGCTGCAACACAGCCTCAGTATTTTTTTTTTTTTCTTTTGAAGTGCTGGGGATTGAACCCTGGGCCTTGTGCTTGCAAGGCAAACACTCCGCCAACTAAGCTATATTCCCAGCCTCCTTGTGAACTGTTTTTAAAGAGAGAAACATAAGCATAGTCATGTGCCAACTGGGAGAATGTATTGAGGGACAGAAAATAGATTTACAAAAGAATTTCAAGATAATTTGAGGTTTCAAGGGTCTTAGGGAACTTGGGTTTTTATCGCAGCCTATGTGCCCCGCAGAGTCACTTTCCCAGGAGTTCTCTGCACTCTAGAGTGTTGGGTGGGAATGCGAGATAAACAGGGTCAGTTTTAGGGCTTTAGGGCAGGGGCAGCAGAGGATTATTTTGTAAGGAAAGTGATAGGGGTTAGGAAAGGGACGTTCCAGAGGTAGGTCATAGGAGGTACAGAGAAAAAGGTGAAATCATTTTAGATCTGTGAAGACCAGAAGAAAGTAGAGGGAGGGATGGGGTGCTGGGGAAGTTGCTGCAGCTTGTGCACATGTTTGTGAGTGAGGCAGAGAACTGAAAAGATGAGGAGGCTCAAAGGAAAACACTAGAGTTGGAAGACCTAAGGTGGAGCATACCCAGATGCTGACACATCACTGAATTTCTGAGGATGGAAGACAAAGGTGGCTGTATTCGAGAGGTCAGAGGTTTATAAAGGTTGGGTTAGAGGGCAAATCACATAAGCATCATAATGTCTCCAGATGACATCAGGAGTGGAGGCAAAAATGAAACTTAACAGCATTCCAAAGCCCCCAGTGAATGATGGAGAGGATGATGGGAGTCTGTACATGAAAAAACCTAAAGAATCTCTATTCAACATGAACAGGTCGTGGTCATGAGCCAAATAGTAACCTCAGTAAGCCTCAGATTTTTCCATTATAATATGGAAATCATATTTTCTCTCAAAGAACATGGATGTCAATGTATGCCACATTGCCTATATACTGTGCTTGCTGAATAGTATGTACTTAAGAAAAAGATGTTTTCTCTTGTCCCACCATTTGTTGAATAATGTCAAGTTGTTAATATTAAGAATGTATCAGGGGCTGGGAACATAGCTCAGTTGGTAGAGTGCCTTGCCTTGCAAGCACAAGGTCCTAGGTTCAACCCCCAGCACCG
This sequence comes from Glaucomys volans, assembly GCA_020662805.1. Taxonomy (NCBI): domain Eukaryota; kingdom Metazoa; phylum Chordata; class Mammalia; order Rodentia; family Sciuridae; genus Glaucomys; species Glaucomys volans. The sequence continues at coordinate 115,568 of JAJEJO010000404.1, forward strand.
CAAGGAAAAAAAAAAAAAAAAAAAAGAAAGTATCAGATTTAAAGCCAGAGGTAGTTGTGCACACCTGTAATCGCAGCAATTCTGGAGGCTGAGGCAGGAGAATCACAAATTTGAGTCCAGCTTCAGCAACTTAGCAAGGCCCTATACCATTTAACATGATTCTGTCTCAAAGAAATTTTAAAAAACTGAAATTAAAAAAGGGCTGGGGATATAGTTCAATAGTAAAGTACCCCAAGTGTTCAATCTTTAGTATGAAAAAGGGAGAAAAAAAAAGAAAAAGCACGTATGAAGTTTACTTAAAGATGGAGATTCTCAGGCTAACATATGTCTATAACTGATAGAAGAAACTTGTTATTATTATGCATGGTTCTGTATCAATCAGATTCTTGGTCTGAACACTAATTGTTCCTTCTAATCTCATAGAAATGGCATAACTGGTGAATGATATCAGGTTATACCGATGGGTGTGTGTGACAGTTTTCTGTCGCTATGATGAAAATACCTGAGAAAATCAACTCAGGGAAGGACAGATTTAATTGTGCTCATGGTTTGAGAGGTTTCAGTCCATGGTCACTGGGTTCCATTGTTTCTGGGCCTGTGTTGAGACAGAGCACCATGGTGGGGAGGGCACAGTGGAACAAAGGTGCTCACACCATGGTATCCAGGAAACAAAAAACAGAGGAAGAGAGCAAGAAAGGGCCTGCGGCAAGATACACCCTTCCAGAGCACACCCCTAGTGACCTACTTCCTCCATTTAAGTCCCAAGTCCTGAGGTTTCCACCACGTCCTAATTGTACCACCAACTGGAGACTAAGTCTACAATACATAAGCCTTTGGGGAATATTCCAGATCCAAACTGTAACAGTGGGTATAAGGACATGTCTCTTTCTTTGGTAGGCAGATGCTTGAGCAGTTGGATACCACGATGATTTGAAGAAAGCTAGAGATGTATCGCTACCGAAACTTCAATCACCAGGCTGGGCCACCAAGGGTCATGCCTCACAGGGATCCAGAGAGAGAAAACATGTGCCTCAGCATCTGGGAAGACACATTTCTAACGTGAGCTCATGTCTCTGGGAAATCGATCAAGTTCAAAACCACATGGACAGCATTTTATAAAGCCAACCGAATCTCGTCAGTGGAGACAAATCAGCAGGGAGACAGACTTGAAAAAGCCATACCTGGCACAAGCCGGCACTCGAATGTACTGGAAAGTTTGCTAACATAAAGAATGGAAGTAGGGTGTGCACAGGAAGTCAGGAAATTTGAGAATTAAAGAGTTTTACTGTAATGCAGAAATATGGCTGCATGGATTTTATGAGGCCATAAGCAAGATTGGTTTGCATTTTTCTGATGCGGTAGGCGATCTAATAAAGAATTCCCCCATGGATTCACATCTCTTAAAGTCACATCTTCTGTCTCTGTAAGTCACCCCTACTGTATAAACTTGACATGCTTAATTGTCCACAGAACACATTTATGACAAGTTGGCTAATTAGGTATTTGTTGGCTCTTACCACAAAGTTATTACCTTAAATCATGAAATCAGATGGGAGTCTACTTTCCCAAATAAGGAAGATTGACTAGCCAGCGTGATTCTGAAAAAGCACTTAGCCCCGAATTTTATGTCTCATAAAACTAATTCCAGAAATGTTTTCAACATTTTATTTACTGCAAGATTAGTATCTGTTGTTGTAAGAGCTATTTAGCTGAATAGATTGTTGGGTTCAGAAGAAAGCAGTAAGGAAATTTAAAAAAAAATGGAACTTTTCATAATGAAGCTATTGCTCTGAAGTTTTTGTAGGAATAGTTTTAATAGCATAGTGGAGACAGAAAAAAAAGAAACAATTTTATCCTGCATTCTATGAAAATTAGTAAATTGACTCCCTGTTGCAGAAATTGTTGGAAAAGCTTACTTTAGGTGTTAATCTAGTCATCCAAATGCAATTGCAAGCAAACCTCATAGAAAACCCAAGTTATGGAGGCTTATAGGGAGAGAGGAAAAAGAAGGAAAGAATGAATTGGCAGATAAGAATTCAGAGTATAATAATTTTGGAGGATGTGTCAGATGTAAGCATTGAGCCCAGATAGAAAAGTAAGATCAGAACACAGAACCAGGGGACTGGCTTGGTTGGTGAGTGTCTCAGTCTTTCTGATGGCTGTCATATCCCGTGTTGCCTAATTCATGGTGAAGTGGCCTTCCTTGGGGCTCCTTGATGAGACAGGAGATAAGGTGAGGCAGGGAGAGAAATAAATTTGACACAGTTGCTGTGAACATATTGGTAACATTCTAGAACATGGTAGTGGTATTACTAACTTCAATTTTGCTTCTACTGACTTTGATTTTTAAAAGGGTTTTTAACGGTGCATTATAGTTGCACATAACAGTGGGGCTCATTTTGACATAACCATACATACATGGAGTATAAATTGCTCCACTTGAATCCCCAGTACTTCTTTTTTCCTTCGCCTTTCCTTTCTCCTGTTCCCCTTTCGCTATTAGTCTCCATCTAGTTATCTACTTATTGTTTTAAAATTGGTGCTTTATAAATTTAAATATAAAGGTGGAATTCACTCTGGTATGTTTATATATGCACATAGTATAATTTGGTCAATGTCATTCCGTATTTCCTCCCTTTTCCTGTCCTTCCTTCCTCCCCCTCATTCTCCTTCCTCTGCTCCACTGATCTTCTATTTTCCTGGGATCCCCACCTTCCACTGCCTTTTTCCTCTTTTTTCCTTTTCCTCTAGCTTCACATATGAGAGAAAACATTCAACTATTGAATTTCTGAGGCTGGCTTATTTCACTTAGCATGATGTTCTCCAGTTCCATCCATTTCCCAGCAAAGGCCATAATTTCATTCTTCTTTATGGCTGAGTAAAACTTCATTGTGCATATATGCCACATTTTCTTTATTCATTCATCTGTTGACAGGCACCTGGGCTAGTTCCATAACTTGGTTACTGTGAATTGTGCTGCTATAAACACTGATGTGCCTGGAGCACTGTGGTATTCAACATTATTTAAAAAAATATACTGACTTTAATATTTGACTGAGATTTCTTTACATTCAAGACATACCACATTGTGCTAAGGATATTTTACTGAAGAGAACAAAACATATTTTAAAAAGTTCAAAACGACTCTATGAAGATGTCAAAATCTCATGGAACAGCGTCACTGATTAGGCTGTGATGGGGAGTTCCATGAATGACCAAAGAACCAATGTTTTGTGCATACAGAATGAGTCTTTTCTTAAAATAATATTTCAAGGAAGGCCCAACCTTATACTGGAGATTATATTTTAGTTATTACTGAATAAATGCACATATTTATGTTTAACAAGTAAAAAACCAGAAAGAAAAGAATATGAAATCATTGGTATGACATTGATATATGTGTTCATATATCATTATATATATTATTTATCCTTTCCTTTCAGAAAATTTATTTTCAATCATATTTTCCTCTGATCGTTTCCAGGTTTTAAAGTAGTATATCACAAATCCCTCCTGTCTTTGCTTTTGCAGTGCTGTGTTTCAATCTGTTTTCTGTTCTGAGGTTGGCCACCAGATGCATGCATAGTGACCTTAGCTTCAGTGCTCACTGTCCACCTAGATATTGTTACCTTTCCCACTCAGATCAAAGTTGGAAGGTTATATGAATGTCTATTCCACCCCACTTTGCTTGCCATGTCAATGGGTATTTTTTTTTTTTTTTTTGGTGTGTGTAGATGTGTTGGAATTAATTTCAGTTGAAACAACTTTGCTCTGTCAGTTCAAATTTATGAGTAAATCAAAGAACCAAATGCTATTTATAATTCTTTTTATCCTGTTAGTCAGCTTTCCAACACTATAATGTAATACCTAAGATTATTCACTTATAACAAGAAAAGTTTTATTTTGGATCAGTTTTGGAGTTTTCAGGCTAAGACCACACAGACACAGATCCATTGTTTGGATCTCTGGTAGGCATGCTGGATGGCAATGGGAGGGAGCCCACTGTCCAGTTTGCTCTGCTCACCTCATGGACAGAAAGCAAAGCAGAAGGGAAGGGGATGGGGTTCCACAATCCCTTCAAGGACATGCCCCCAAACACCTGAAGACCTACAACTAAGCCTCACCTTTTGAGGGTTCCACCACTCTCCAAACTATAGCACTATATGCTATATGCTATAGCACACATGCTATATGGTCACTATATGACCCAAAATGAATTGCTCCTGGATTTTATTATCACAAACTGCTTCCACTTGTTAAGTGGCAATGTTCTATTTTGCATTCCTCCATTTTTCCTGCTATATGATATCTTGGAGGTTTGGAGTCAAATATATGTAAAGGAAATAGTTGAAAGGAAACACGAGAAATGGTTCCTGTTCTGACTAGCCCAGATGATAGAGCTATATAGTAGGTTTTCCTCTGGTTAGTGTAACCCCTATGTCACTGAATACACAGTGATGAGGAACTGGGCGTGCCTACTCTCTTCAGAAGCTGCCCATGACGTTATCGTCCAAAGGGCAAATAAAACATTTCATACACGGTCCAAAAACATTTTCTATCATTTCCAAATAAGTGGACATTGAGCAATGATGATAATGCATGTTTATTGAGCACTTATTAAGTGCAAAGGGCTATCCAAGATGTTGAGCATACACTAGTAAACTAAAACAAAGAGTCACTTACCTTTGTAGCATATAAAATCTAGCTAATATAAATTAATTCCAGATTCTGGTATTTTGGCTTATATTATTTTGGTTTACAGTGTGGTGGTTCATCTTTGTATCATATTTTAGCATGCTTTCATGGAAACATTAATTAGAAACTTAGAAGACATACATGTTGGTTAATCTGTTGCTATATTTATGTAGAAATTTTCTTCCTAGATCCTGTTGTAACAATTTTATTTCATGCACTTTTCCTCCACTGTTGCAAAAAAAGAAAAAGGAAAAGATCATGGAACTGTAGTACCTCCTCTGGTTCTTCCTTTTCCTTCTGCTCTTAAATACAATTGCATAATAGCCTTAGGATTTGAAATCTGCATTGCCACTTAGGCTAAACCCATAGCCACCATAGAGGTTGGAGATGTAGCTTAGTGGAGGATGCTTGCCTAGCATGTGTGAGGCCCCAGGTTTGATGCCCAGTCTCTCTCTCTCTCTCTCTCTCTCTCTCTCTCTCTCTCTCTCTCTGTCTTTCTTTCTTTCTCACAAACACACACACATACACATACACACACACACATGCACACGCACACACTAGCCACAATAACAAACATGCAGAGGTAATAAACATTTAAACTTCTTTATAATCTCAATAGCTTTTATAGGTTTTTACTCCCACTCTGAGATATAAATTCAATCCTCTTTGAATCTTGCCATAGGGTTATGTTCTTGAGCATGGGAATCACCTGTTTTTTCCCAACACCTGACCTCCTCCACCAATCTCTATGTATGAGGCCAAAATCTTTCATTGAAAGAGTTATAATTACCTTTGAGACAAACTGGCAGACAGCAACATTGGTATTTTACCTGATCGTATAAATTTATAAAATTTAAATTAATACATACATATTTAAAGGTTTTAATTTGTTTTTGAGAAGACTAAGTTTTATTGTATTTTTAAATGCCTTTTATTTTTGTAATTCTATGTCTCTATACTTTGACATAAGATTTGTTCCAAAAACCAAAGCTTCCATTTTTTTTTTTCCTATGTGCAGCCTGTTTTTGTGTCACTGAATTATTTTCTTTATATCCTGGCTGATTACCAAGTGTTTGGAGATGAGCAAGATGGGACTTGATAAAGCCTTTGGAACGGAAAATTCTCACAGTAGGACCTGCTGACTTGATTGCCTCATCGCCATGGCAACACTCATTGGTCAGTATAGCCAGGTAATGAGATGGCTTAGTTCAATTAGGGTTTAAAATATTCTTCTACCACAGTGTATGAAATTTACAAAAGCATTTGTCTAAAAATAGGTCACACTCTCTTATGACTCATAAGATATTCTGTGTTCAGCAGAGCACATGTGCAAAAGGTAAGTGAGCAAATTCATCTGAAGGCTCTTCCATTTGTTTTGTCCTTGATAAAAGCAGAACACATACATCTTAAAAATTTTAAAAATGCTTGTAAATTCATAAAGGTACTGGACCAATTAAATGTGATTTGGGAAAAAAGTCAAGACACTTATGCATAGCCCACTAGTCTTCAATTAAGGTTAGCAGAAAGCCTGGCTCAGAAGAAAGAAGCATCATTTGGAGTTGGAGATGCTGGTATCAAAGTGAGGAAGAACACCTCGTGCTGCCCAGCCGATGACAAACGTCTAAGAGGAAAGGGCGTATGCCGATGTCTCAATTTCTATGCTATTTAATACTTCCAGAATATTATTTTTAATTGACACTTAGAGCTGTACCTATTTATGGGGTTCCATGTGATGTTTCATACATGTATGCATTGTGTTGTGTTCAAATAAAAGGAGCTTTGTTTCTTTATATTCCAAACTTGAGACAGATTCTCATCTCCATTCCTTCTCCTCTCCCCAGATCATAGTCCACCTTCCACTTAAATGAAAAATAGAGGCCATCTGGCAGACACTCCTACCACTCCACCTACAAGCATCTGCATCCATTTTACCTCCTTAAAGTTCATTTCCATATCTATCTTTTGTCCTTTCCCCTGGGATTTTAATCTCTCTCCCATCCCTGTTGGCTCTTTTTTCTTAGCAAAGATGTACATGCAAGCTTCTCACACCTTCAACCACAAAAAGAGCATCATATAAAATGTGCCCTTGCCTTTGAACTCCTTTTGTCTCTTACCTTCAGGACCAAGCCTTTTAAAAAGGAGTCGTTTATTTTCTCCCTTCCTTTTCACTCTGACTTACTGAAATCTGTCCACTGCCTTCATCACTGTGCTGAAATTGCTTTTAGGGAATCAGCAACAGCATTTAATGAAGCATTGCTATGCACCAGCTAGGAGACTGCACTTTGGTGACACAATACTGAGTAAGAGATGTCCTTGTCCTCAAGGCATTCACAAATCACAGCTCTGATACACCTTTCATTGTGGAGCATAATCTTCCTAAATTGTGAAGTTTCCAGTTTTTGTGTCTTTTCTAACTATGGATGGTGCCTCTCAGAATCCACCCCACACTCTGCCCCTGCACACCATCATGCTTCCTTAACAGCATCCTTAGAGAATCCTGCTTTACTCCTCCATGCTCTGATGCTGCTTTATCTATCCTCTGATCTTTGCTTGTCAAGGTTGTGCAAATTCCTCCAGCCACATCCCAGGTGAGCTCCTCAGTGGTGCCCTCCCCAAACCTTGCCTATTAAGTGTCATAAGATTTTTCAACTCATTAATACTTAGCTTTTATAATTCTTATTTTACCACCATATGCTCTCTTCTAATTTGCTCTGTGGGCTGTCCTCTATTTTTTAGTTAAATTTTTGTTTTGAGATAATTGTAGATTATGTGACTGTAAGAAGTAATATACAAAACAATATATGTAGATATATTGATATATATATATAAACATATATATATATATATATATATGTATATATATATATAATATTCTGGTGAAGGATGTGGCCTGTACCCACTTTTCCCCCATAATAAATCTTCCAAAATGATAGTGTAATATCTCAACCGAGACATTGACATTGACGGAAATTTTCAGGTTGTTTATTCCTCCACCTAAACATATCTGGGTTCTTTCCAATCTAAAGGTATTATGAATAAATTCCTATTTTAAAACACGTAGGCTTTTTTTTCCTATTGTTCTTTTCTTACAGAGATTTTGTGTATTCATTTTTCCTTGTTTTGAGCTAAATGCTCAAGAACGCAATTGCTGGGTGATACAGTAGTTAAATTGTTATATTTTTAAGAAACTGCCAAAATATTTTTCACAATGGAGGTACTGTTTTACATTCCGAGCAGCAACATATAAGTAAGCCAATTTCTCCACATCCTCACCAGCATTTAGTGTTGCAATTTTTATGTTAGTTATTCTAATAAATGTAGTCATAACATATTGTATTCTTAATCCACAATTTCCTAATGGCTAATGATGATGTGTCTTTTCATATGTTCATTTGCCATCTTGACATCTTTGGTGAAATATTGGCTAAGTTATTTGCCCATTTTCTTTTTTCTTTTTCTTTTTCTTTTTCTTTTTCTTTTTTTTTTTTTTTTTTTTTTTGCTTTGCTATTTTGATTCCCTTATATATTCTTGGTGTCAGATTTTCTCCTGTTTTCTATCTGAAGACATTTTCTCTCAGTCTGTAGCTTTCTACCTGTCTGAAGCCTACAGCCTCCTCTTTTTTTTTAAATTAATTTAATTTTGATTCATTGTACACAAATGGAATACAGCTATTGTTTCTCTGGTTGTACACAAAGTAGAGTCACACCATCTGTGCATTCATACATGTACACAGGGCAATGATGTCTGTCTCTTTCTGTTATTATTCTTGCCCCCCATCCCGACCCCACCCCTCCCTTCTCTCTATGCTATCTATCCTTCCTCCATTCTTGCCTCCCTTCTACCCTGCATTATGCATCATCATCCACTTATCAGAGAGACCATTCGGCCTTTGGATTTTGGGATTGGTTAATCTCACTTAGCATAACAGTCTCCAACATGATCCACTTACCTGCAAATGCCATAATTTTATTCTTCTTTATGGCTGAGTAATATTCCATTGTATATATACCACAGTTTCTTTATCCATTCATCTATTCATCTATGTTGGTTCCACAATCTAGCTATTGTGAATTGAGCAGCTATGAATACTGATGTGGCTGCATCACTGTAGTAATCTGATTTTAAGTCCTTTGGGTATAGGCCAAGGAGTGGGATAGCTGGGTCAAATGGTGGATCCATTCCAAGTTTTCTAAGGAATCTCCACACCCCTTTCCAGAGTGGCTGCACCAATGGATGAGTATACCCTTTACCCCACATCCTCACCAACACCTGTTGTTGCCTGTATTCTTAATAAAAGACATTCTAGTTGGGGTAAGATGAAATCTTAAGGTGGTTTTGATCTGCATTTCTCTTATAACTAGGGATGTTGAACATTTTTTCATATGTCTGTTGATTGCTTGTAGATCTTCTTCTGTAAAGTGTCTGTTCATTTCCTTGGCCCATTTATTGATTGGGTTATTAGTGTTCTTGGTGTAAAGATTTTTGAGTACTTTGTAGATTCTAGAGATTAGTGCTTTATCTGAAGTGTGTGTGGCAAAGATTTTCTCCCACTCTGAAGGCTCTCTCTTCACATTGCTGATTGTTTCCTTTGCTGAGAGAAAGCTTTCTAGTTTGATTCTATCCCAATCATTGATTCCTGCTTTTATTTCTTGTGCTTTGGGAGTCATGTTAAGGAAATCTGGTCCTAGGCCAACATGACGAAGATTTGGACCTATTTTCTCTTCTATTAGGTGCAGGGTCTCTGGTTTAATTCCTAGGTCCTTGATCCATTTTGGGTTGAGTTTTGTACAGGGTGAGAGATATGAGTTTAGTTTCATTTTGCCACATATGGATTTCCAGTTTTCCCAGCACCATTTGTTGAAGAGGCTATCTTTTCGCCATTGTATGTTTTTGGTTCCTTTTTCAAGTATGAGATACCTGTATTTATGTGGGTTTGTCTCTGTGTCCTCTATTCTGTACCATTGATCTACCTGTCTATTTTGGTGCCAATATCATGCTGTTTTAGTTACTATTGCTCTGTAATATAGTTGCAGGTCCAGTATTGTGATAACCCCTGCTTGGCTCATCTTGCTAAGAATTGCTTTAGCTAATCTGGGTCTCTTATTCCTCCAAATGAATTTCATGACTGCTTGCTCTATTTCTACAAGGTCCATCATTGGAATTTTAATTGGAATTGCACTGAATTTGTATAGCACTTTCAGTGGTATGGCCATTTTGGTGATATTAATTCTGCCTATCCAAGAACATGGGAGATCTTTCCATCTCCTCAGACTTTCTTTAATTTCTTTCTTTAGTGTTCTGTAGTTCTCGTTTCACCTCTTTTGTTAGATTGAATCCCAAGTATTTTATTTTATTTTTTTGAAGCTATTGTGAATGGGGTAGATTTGCTAATTTCTGCTTCAGAGGATGCATCACTTATGAATAAAAATGCATTAGATTTATGAGCATTAATTTTATATCCTGCTACTTTACTGAATTCGTTTATGAGTTCCAGAAGTTTTCTGGTGGAATTTTTATGCTCTTCTAAATAGAGAATCATGTCATCTGCAAATAGGGATAGTTTGAGCTCTTCTTTTCCTATTTGTATCCTTCTAATTTCTTTGGTCTGTCTAATTGCTCTGGCTAGAGTTTCAATGACAATGTTGAACAGAAGTGGAGAAAGAGGGCATCCCTGCCTTGTTCCAGTTCTCAGGGGAAATGCTTTCAATTTTTCTCTATTTAGAATGATGTTAGCTCTGGGCTTAGCATAGACAACCTTTACAATGTTAAGGAACATTCCTACTATCCCTATTTTTCTAGTGTTTTGAGCATGAAGGGGTGCTGTATTTTATCAAATGCTTTCTCTGCATCTATTGAAATAATCATGTGGTTCTTGACTTTAAGTCTGTTGATGTGGTGAATTACATTTATTGATTTCCAGATGTTGAACCAACCTTGCATCCCGGGGATGAAACCCACTTGATCATGGTGCACTATCTTTTTAATATGCTTTTGTATGCGATTTGCTTACATTTTGTTAAGAATTTTTGCATCTATGTTCATTAGGGATATTGGCCTGAAATTTTCTTTCCTTGATGTGTCCTTCTCTGGTTTTGGTATCAGGGTGATATCAGCTTCATAGAATGAGTTTGGAAGGGTTCCCTCCTCCTCTATTTCATGAAATACTTTGAGGAGTATTGAAATGAGCTCTTCTTTGAAGGTTTTGTAGAACTCAGCTGTGAATCTATCTGGTCCTGAACTTTTCTTTGTTGGTAGGCTTGTGATGACTTCTTCTATTTCATTGCTTGAAATTGATCTACTTAAGTTGTGTATGTCCTCCATATTCAGTTTGGGTGGCTTATATGCCTCTAGGAACCTGTTGATGTCTTCCAGTTTTCCTATTTTGTTGAAGTATACATTTTCAAAATAGCTTCTAATTATGTTTTGTATTTCAATTGTGTCTGTTGTAGTATTTCCATTTCCATCATGAATTTTAGTAATTTGGATTTTCTCTCTTCTTCTCTTTGTTAGTGTGGCTAAGGGTTTATCAATTTTGTTTATTTTTCAAAGAACCAACTTTTTGTTTTGCTAATTTTTTGAATTGTTTCTTTTGTTTCAATTTCATTGATTTCCCCTCTGATTTTAATTATTTCCTCTCTTCTACTACTTTTGTTAATGATCTGTTCCTCTTTTTCTAGGGCTTTGAGCTGTAATGTGAGGTCATTTATTTGTTTGCTTTTCATTGTTTTAATGAATGTGCTCCATGCAATTAATTTTCCTCTTAGCACTGCTTTCATAGTATCACAGAGATTTTGGTATGTTGTATCTTTGTTCTCATTGACCTCTAAGAATTTTTTAATTTCCCCCCTAACGTCTTCTGTTATCCATGCATCATTCAATAGCATATTATTGAATCTCCAGGTGCTGGGGTAGTTTCTGTTTTTGATTTTATCATTGATTTCTAATTTCATTCCATTATATGATAGAATACAAGGTAATATCTCTATCTTTTTGTATTTGCTAAGTGTAGCTTTGTGGCATAACATTTGGTCTATTTTAGAGAAGGATCCATGAGCTGCTGAGAAAAAAGTGTATTCACTTATTGTTGGATGGAATATTCTATATATGTCTGCTAAGTCTAATTTAGAGATTGTGTTATTGAGTTCTATGGGTTTTTTGTTCAATTTTTGCTTGGAAGATCTGTCCAATGATGAGAGAGGTGTGTTAAAATCACCCAGTATTATTGTGTTTTGGTCTATTTGGTTCCTGAAATTAAGAAGGATCTGATTGAGGTACATGGATATGCCATTGTTTCGGGCATAAATATTTATGATTGTTATGTCTTGGTGATTTATGCTTCCCTTAAGCAGTATGAAATGTCCTTCTTTATCCCTTCTGACTAACTTTGACTTGAAGTCTGCTTTATCTGAAATGAGGATGGAAACCCCTGCTTTTTTTACTAAGTCCATGTGCATGTTATGTTTTTTCCCAACCTTTTACCTTTATTCTGTGGCATGTTTTTCTATGAGATGAGTCTCTCGAAGGCAGCATATTGCTGGGTCTTTCTTTTTAATCCAATCTGCCAGTCTATGTCTTTTGGTTTATGAATTTAGGCCATTAACGTTCAGGATTATTATTGAGATATGATTGGTATTCCCAGTCATTTTGACTTATTTTTGCCTTTTAACCCAACCAGATTTCTCCTTTAGTTGGCTGTTCCTTTAGCACAATTCCTCCCTTTGTTGATTTATATTGATGTTCTTCATTTCTTCCTCTTGAAATACTTTGCCAAGAATTTCCTTAGGGCAGGCTTTCTATTTGTGAATTCTTTTAGCTTGTGTTTATCATGGAAGGATTTTATTTCATCTTCAAATCTGAAGGTAAGTTTTGCTGGTATAAGAATCTTGGTTGGCATCCATTTTCTTTCAGTGCTTGAAATATGTTGTTCCAGGCCCTTCTTGCTTTTAGGGTCTGGGCTGAGAAATTTGCTGATATTTGTATCGGTTTCCCCCCATATGTAATCTGATGTTTTTCTCTTGCTGCTTTTAAAATTTTATGTTTGTTTTGTACATTAGGTATTTTCATTTTAATGTGCCTGGGTGTGGATCTGTTGTGATTTTGTGCATTTGGTGTCCTATAAGCCTCTTGAATTTGATTTCCCATCTCATTCATCATATTTGGGAAGTTTTCTGATATTATTTCATTGAACAGATTATTCATTCCTTTGGTTTGTATCTCTGTGCTTCCTCAATCCCAATAAGTCTTAAATTTGGTCTTTTCATGCTGGCCCATAGGTTCTGTTCATGATTCCTTACCATCTTTGTTTGGTTGAGATTGTTTTCAAGATTAAATATTTTGTCTTCATTGTCTGAGGTTCTGCCTTCCAATTGATCAAGCCTGGTGGTTAAGCTTTCTATTGAGTTTTTAATTTGGTTTATTATGTCTTTCATTTCAAGGATTTCTGGTTTTTTGTTTTTATTTTTTTCCAGAATCTCTCTCTCTTTATTGAAATGATCTTTTGCTGCCTGCAGTTGCTCTTTTAGCATTGCCTGCATTTGCTCTCTTGACTCTTTGTTTGCTTCTCGGATCATTTTAATTACGAACATTTTGAACTCCCTTTCTGACAATCCTCTGCCATGATGTCATTGAGATCTTTTGATAAAGTATCTAGGTTTATTTGGGACATTTTCTTCCCATGTTTTCTCATGTTGCTAGTGTATCTTCCCCTCTGGTATTGCGAATCTTAGGTGCTGCAATATACCCTTAAAGACTTATGGTGTTCCTGCCAATTTCCAATACCTCCCCTTGAAGTGAGAGATTGGTATTAGCAGCACATCTTATAAACAATATGCGTCCTTAATGTAAATAGTCCCTAATGAGATATTAACAGTGTTTTCCCAATAAACAGAGATGAGTTCAAATTATTATCTACAGCATAACCAATAAGTTTGCAATAAAGACTGCAATCTAATGTTGGACAGAGAGGATGAGGAGGGGTATAGGACTTAACATTAATAAGATAAGAAGTGAGACTATAGATATACTATGTCGTAGGAATATTGGAGGTGGAATTAAAAGGAATAGGTTGTTAGCATGAGAAAAAAGGAGATTCTCCAAGGAAATGGATGTATAAGAGGAAGATAGGATGATAAGAATATTAGTAAGAGAAAAAGGTAGGAATATAGTGGGTATACTAGGAATAATCGTGATAATACAACTGATTTAAAAACATTATGCAATAAAATTATACTGTATAGTTCAAGCCTCTTAATTTCCAATGGCCTGATGCCTGAGAGGTGCTTGTTCAAGTGGTGACCCAAGAAGGATGCTGTCTCACTACTTCCTGGTTGGCAATAATCAATCCTTCTGGACAGAGGTGACCTGGTGCTGATAGATGGTCAGTCGCTGCATGGGCGCTAGCCTCTGGACAAGGGTGTGGGCCTGGGCACTAGACAGAGGTGGGGCGGGGGAGGGGAACGCAGACCTGTGCTTAGTGCTAGAGACACTGGGCTTGATGGCCCAGGTAGGCCTGAGCTCCCCACTGGGGACTCAAGTGGCAGCAGGCCTATGCTCCTGCACTGGGAATTCCAGCCACAGACCTGGTGGCTCAGCAGGCCCGGTGCTCTCTGCAGGAGAAGCTCTACCAGATGGTGTGAAAAGTCCTGATCTCCACGCTGATGACTCACCGGCTGCTCTGTGTCTGGAACCGGAGCTCCGAGGGGGCAGGCCTGACCTCCCCATGGGCACTCAGGCAGGGGCAGATGGCGTGGAAGCCCTGATCTTCCCTCTGTTTGAATCCTGAGTTATAGAGCGACAAGGAACACAGCCTCCCTCTAGTCCACCATCGTGGATCCCCCCCCCCCCACAGTTTCTTTATCTGGCCTCCTCTTAAAAGGGTCTTTAACAGATGCAGACACAATTTTTGTAAGACTTGATTTATCAAATTTCATCTTATTCATTGTTTTTGATGTAAAAATTAGATATTATTTCGTTTAGTCTTAGATCCCAAAGAAAGTCTCCTCCTTTTTTTTCTGAAAGATAAAATTTTATCTTTTAAAAATCTCATGTCTAAATCTGTAATACATTTTTAGTTATATATTGTGTAAGGTATAAAGTGTAGGTCATTATTTTTTGCTTACAGATATTAAATTAATCAAACACTATTTTACTGAAAAAGTATTTTTTTCTCATTTGATTATTTTTACATCATTGCCAAAATTCAGTTGCTATGTTTGCATGAGTCTAATTTCTGGGTACTCTATTCAATTCCATTGATCTATGTTGCCATCTGTCTGCCAATACCATTTGTTTTGATTAGTGTTGCTATATAATAAAAGTCTCAGCACCAAGTACACTGGTTGCTCCAACTTTATTCTTCTTCATTTTCAGATTATTTTTTCTATTCTAGTGCATTTACCCTTCCATGCAAATTTTATACTAACCTTGTCTTTCCCCAAAAACATATCTTATAAGATTTTGGTTGGAATTATGCCAAATCTCAATGTGGAATTAGAGAAAGCTGAATCTTTACTAGTTTGAGTTTTCTACTCCATGAACACACTGTGTTTCTCAATTACTTAAATCAATGTTTGATAGTTTTTTGGAATTGAAATTCTGTACATGCTTTGCTAGTTTTATATCCAGGAATTTATCTCTTTTTGTGAGCAGTTGTAAATTATATTTTCTTTCAATTTTAGCATCCGTATGTTCATTGCTAGTATATAGATATGTTAATAATTTTTGTGTGTTTATTTGTATCCTGAGAATTTACTGAAGGCATTCTCAGTTCTGGGAACATATTGAAAATTCCTTGGAATTTTCTACAGAGACAATCATGTACTTTTATTTATTCCTTTGTAGTCTGTGTGCCTTTTGCTTATTTTTCTTGCTTTATTGTATTAGGTAGCACTCCTACCATAATATTGCAGAAGAGCAGTAAGAGTGGACATTCCTGTTGTGTTCCCAAATTTAGAAGAAAAATATCCAGTCCATCATTTAATAACGTTAGCTCTAGGTTTCTTGTATATTTTCTCAAGTTTGAAAATTTCCCTACTATCTGGTTTTATGAAAGTTTTTTAAAATTATGCATAGATGTTGAATTATGTCAGATGACCCTTCTGCATAGATTAATGTGATCATGTGATTTTTCTTCTTTAACTTTTTTTTTTTTTGGTTGGGGGAGCTCCACTGGGGATTGAACTTAGGGGCACTCGATCACTGAGCCACATCTCTAGTCCTGTTTTTGGAATTTTATTTAGAGATTGGGACTCACTGAGTTGCTTAATACCTTGTTTTTGGTGAGACTTTCTTTGAACTGAGATCCTCCTGCCTCAGCCTCCCAAGCCACTGGGATTACAGGCAGGTGCCACGGTGCCAGTATTCTTTAGTTTAGTAATACATTTGCTTATATTGATTGATTTTCAAAATATTAAACCAATCTGGCATCCCTAGAATAAATTCTACTTGATCATATCAGCTGTATGAGTGTGTAAACAATTGTATATATATTAACTGTATATCATTTACATATCAAATTCATACATTTTATAGATATTATTGTGAAGAATTGGTTTTTTTTTTTTTTTAAGCATTTGGTAGAATTCACTGGTGAAATAATTTAGCACTGGAGATTTCTTTTTTGGTAGTTTTAAGTTAGGAACTTAATTTCCTAGTAGTCATGGGGCTACTCAAGTTATCTTAGGTTAAGTTGTGTGGGTGTGTGTGCGCGTCTGTGTGGCATGGTTTGTTAAGTGAGTTTTTACCCTAAATTCTGTATAGTCAGGTGTAACACTGTGAAGGATATTCAGACAGGGATGGAGAAAAGATTGAGTTTTTACTCAATGCCAGAGAGAAAAGGAACACACATCCCACAGGGCCAACAGAGAGGGAGGTACAGAGCCATCCTGGATATGGCTGCTCAACCACAGGGAACAGCAGGAGAGAGGAGAACCTGTGGGCCATGCCTGTAACGGGGTCCAGGCCATACCTACGTGGGTTTCCCACAGCAATGCTGCATTGGTTAACTTGAAGGGAGTACAAAGCTGAGGGAGGAAGCTCAGGGCTAATTATTGAGTTCACCAGGCTTAAATCAGAAAAGTAAGATGGTCAAGAAGATCAGGATATGGGGCCTTATTTATGAAAACAGGAGAGACTGCCTCAAAATATGTAGGTCAAGGAAGACGACCCTGGGACAGGATGACAAGATGGATGCCAAGGCAGAATTAATATGGACAAGAGTTTTGGCACTATGATTTGTGTGTCTTTCAAGATATTAATCCATTTCATTGAAATCATCAAATCTGTGCCTAGTTTTGTTTTTTTGTATTATTTTCCTTTTATTCTTTGGATGTCTGAATGATCATCCTCTGTTTAATCCTAATATTTGCTTCCTTTCTCCTTTTTCTTTGTCAATCTAGGTTTGTCAATTTCAATGATTTTTTCTAAAAGAATCAGTCTTTAGTTTTATTGAATTTATCCACTACTCTTCCATTTTCAATTTATATGATTTATAGTCTTATCTTTATGCATTTCTTCTCTTGATTTGGATTTTTGTGCTCTTATTCTAGTTTCTTGAGGTGGGCGCTTAAATTATTGATGGGAGATGTTTCCTCCCTTCCAAAGAATTCATTCAGTGCTATAAATTTCCTAATGGGTACTATTTTAATTGTGTTCAACAAATTCTGATATTTTTCATTTTTTAAATTCTATTCAATGTCATTTATGTTTTCCCTCAATACTTCTTCTTTATTCCATGGCTTGATTAATGAGAAATATGTTATTTAGCTTCTATGTGTTTTCATATTTTCATGCTTTGTTTTTGTTGTAGATTCTAGTTTGATTCTCTTGTGATCAAAGACTACTGTGTATGACTTCAATTATTTTAAATTTATTGAGGTTTGTTTTACAATGTTTGTGATGTTCTAGAGTATGGTCTACATTTGTATGCTCTATGGAAAATTGAGAATAGTGTGTATTTTGCTGTTATTGAGTAGAAGGATCAACAGATGCTGACTGAATCCTAATGTCTGCAGGAGTTGCTGATTTCTTCTACATCCTGACTGATTTCCATCTAGTTATTCTATCAATTGTTGAGAAAGGAGAGTTGTAGTCTTCAATTCTAATTGTGGATTTATTTCTCCTTTTAGTTCTGTCTGGTTTTGCTTTTAAAATTCCCATTTGCTTTTTCTCTGTATCTTCTATTTATTTGCTCAGACTTTGTATTTCATATTTTTAATTATGTGTTCATAATTGCTATTTGAAGCATTTGTGCAATGGTTGCTGTAAAATATTAGATAATTCTAATCTCTCTGCTATGTTGGTGTTAGAAACTAATTATTCATTTCGTCTGAGAACTTAGACTTATTGGTATGTTGAGTGAATTCTTAAATTAAAACCTGGGAATTTGGGGTGCTATGTTATGAGACTCTGGGTAGTATTTAAACCTTCGTACCTCTGTGAAACCACTGTCTTGGGAAAGGAAGGTCTCATTTTATTACTGCCAGTTGAGGAGAGAAATCTAGATTCCCTATTTTCTTGCTATTGAATCCAAGTTGGGGATCCTTATTAAAGCTGGGCAGGGGAGGGAGTCAGATTTCACCAGTCCTCCAGTGAGACATTCCCAGCTGCAGATGTCTTAATATTGCTGCCATCTTGGCCTCCTTCTGAAGGGGGCTTTTGAAGTGGTGTGGTGATTTGCTTTGCTTACAGCTGGGTGGGAGTGAGAGCCCTGGCTTTCCACATGACATCCTCAGAAACTACTCCACTAAAAAGGTCAGAGAGACCTTAGGACTGCTGGGTGGTGATAGAAATCCAGGTCCCCAACGTTATCACTCCTGGCCTCTCAATGGAAATTGGTGGCTCATTAAAAATACACAATTAGGTATAAAATTACTTTCTCCATAACTTCATCTGACACCACTGTAGTGGGAAGGAGCCATAGAGATCCCTCATTACAGCTCCCTCATTACAAAGAACATAAGTTTAGCCTTCTCATGTGGACTTTGCTGTGTCACAGTCTTTTCCATTGGGTTTGGCATCAGTAGAAGGTCATTTCTTCACAGTTTTCTATCTTGCTGGGCTGGGCTTGCAAAGTAAAGAGGGAAGACTCTCACACCCACACCCCCCTTTCATTTTGGATTTTGTACTGATTGGTATATCCAGTTTGTTGGCTTCTTTTCTCCAAGTCTAGGTTATATAAAGAAAATAAAACCCAGAGAGCTTACCCCATATTGTTCTTTCAGGTTCTGAGATCCCAAGTCAGTCTACCACTTCTCTCAGAGTGTGTGTTACATTTGTTTCAGGTGTACAGTGATAGGATTAGGGGAAAGTATGCCCCCATCTTCCAAGAAGGGAATCCTCCATGTTTATGTTTAATTAATGATGCAAAGCACTCTGATGCCATCTTTTCCTTATAGAGATCCCTATGACTTCAAGGTCACAGGATTTTCCAATAAACACAATACATTTGGTTTGGTAATAGATGTTGACTTGTGGATTTTCCTCAGGGAGGCTGCTGATATTAAAGTCTGAAAGGTGATTTGGGGATCTTTCTAAATGAGTACAGAAAGTGAAACAGCTCACATTGGCGTGCTCCTAAGCTGTGCTGTGTTGGATAGCATTTTGGGGAATGACATAGACTAGTTGATCGGACATTTGACACTTTCTACAGGAACCCATCCCAGACTACAAAGAATACAAGTGTAAAAATATATTCTGAGGGCAGTGCCCATCTCTTTTCCCCTCTGAGAATGTCTACATGCTCTGTTCAACTCCTACCAGGATGGTCACAGAACAGCTGGTACTTAATGTATCTCATATTGCCTTAGATAAAATTTCCCTGTTAGACAATGTAATTTACTCAAATTTAATTTGAGTGAATGGGGCTTTCTATTTTTGTTCCATGTATCTTTCTTTTTTTTTTTTTTTAAATTTTAGCTGATGTTTTGTTTCATTCTGGAATCCTTAGTGTATACTTTAATAAAAAATTTTGGGTGGATTATATTCATCCTTGTATTTTATGAATTGGTAGTTGTTTTTAATAAAAAAGAATATGAAAATAGTATTAAAAACAAATGACAACCTGCCACTCAAATATCAGTCTCATTTTAAATCAAGCTGTTGATTTAAAGCCATCTGTATGAAACATAAAAATAGTTTAATGACATCCACACTATGTCACCAGCAAACACTGAATTAATCAACTGTTAGCAACATGTAAATCTGCTAATGAGAGGAATTCTTTAGTTTGAGTGTTTCTATGCTAAAGGGATGTTCTTATTTGTATCTCTAGACCCCAGAGAAAGACCACAACTTCAGAGCTCTAAGATAATGCACTCTAAAATACACAGGACTTGTTTTCTTTATTAATTTTTTAAATTTTTAGATTTAAATTTTTTTATTTTATTTGCTCTAATTAATTTTACATAACAGTAGAATGCATTTATACATTTTTATAGATAATACAGAAATACAATGCAATCTCTCATTTTTCTGATTATACTTATTGCAGGATGACATCAGTCATGCAGCCATACATGTACATGAGGTAATAATGTGCTTTACTCTATTATCATTGCTTCCCCCATACCCCTTCCCCTCCCTTCACTCCCCTCTACCTATAAAGTAAATCTATTCTTCCCTATCCCCTCCCCCTTATTGTGAATTAGCTTCCACATATCAGAGAAAATATTTGGCTTTTGTTTTTGTTTGATTTGACTTATTTCACATAGCATGATATTCTCTAACTCCATCCATTTACCAGCAAATGCCAGAATTGCATTCTTTATAAAAGCTGAGTAATATTTCATCATATAGATAGATAGATAGATAGATAGATGATAGATAGATAGATAGATAGATAGATAGATAGATAGATAGACATCACATTTTCTCTATTCATTTGTCTGTTAAGGGCATCTAGGTTGGTTCCATAGTTTAGCTATTGTGAATTGAGCTGCTATAAACATTGATGTGGCTGTGTCACTGTAGTATGTTATTTTAAGTCCTTTGGGTATAAACCAAGGAGTGGGATAACTAGGTCAAATGGTGGCTGCTTTCCAAGTTTTCTGAGGAATCTCCATACTGCTTTCCAGAGTGGTTGCACCAATTTGCACTCCCACCAGCAATGTATGAGTGTACTTTTCTCCCCACATACTCACCAACATTTATTGTTGCTTGTATTCTTGATAATTGCCACTCTGATTGGAGTGACATGAACTCTTAGTTTTGATTTGCATTTCTCTAGTTTCTAGAGATGTCAAACATTTTTTCATATATTTGTTGATTGATTGTATTTCTTCTGTGAAGTGTCTGTTCAGTTCTTTAGCCCTTTTATTGATTAGGCTATTTGTGTTTTGGGTGTTAAGTTGAGTTCTTTATATATCCTGGAGATTAATGCTTTATATGAGGGCATTTGGTAAAGATTTTACCCCAGTCTGTAGGGTCTTTCTTCACATTATTGATTATTTCTTTTGCTAAAAAAAAAGCTAAAAGCTTTGTAGTTTGAGTACATCCCACTTATTGATTCTTGATTTCACTTTGTGAGCCTTAGGGGTCTTGTTAAGGAAGTCAGATCCTAGGCCAACATGGTGAAGGTTTGAGTCTACTTTTCCTTCTAGTAGGGGCCAGCTTCTCTGTTCTAGTGTCTAAGTCTTTGATCCACTCTGAGTTCAGGTACATGCAGGGTGAGAAAAAAAGATTTAATTTCATTTTGTTACACATGGCTTTCCATTTTTCCCAGCACCATTTGTTGAATAGGCTATCTTTTCTCCAGTGAATATTTTGGTGCCTTTGTCTAGTATGAGATACCTGTATTTGTGTCAGTTTATCTCTGTGTCTTCTATTCTGTACCATTGTCTACATATCTGTTTTGGTGCCAATACCGAACTGTTTTTTATCCCTATAGCTCTGTAGTGTAGTTTGAGGTCTGGTACTGTAATGCTTCCTGTTTCACTTTTCTTGCTAAGGATTGTTTTAGCTATTCTGGGTCTCTTATTTTTCCAAATTAATTTCATGATTGCTTTTTCTAGTTCTATGAATAATGTCATTGAGATTTTAATAGAAATTGTCTTAAATTTGTATAACAGTTTTAGTAGTATGGCCATTTTAACAATATTAATTCTGCCTAGCCAGGAGCATGGGAGGTCTTTCCATCTTCTAAAGTCTTCTTCAATTTCTTTTTTTAGTGTTCTGTAGTTTTCATTGTAGAGGTCTTTCATAGCTTCAGTTAGATTGAATCTCAAGTATTTTATTGTATTTTTGAGGTGATTATGCATGGGGTAGTGTTCTTTATTTCTCCTTCAGTGAATTCATTACTGATGTTTAGGTATGCATTTGATTTATGGATGTTGACTTTATATTGTGCTGCTTTGCTGAATTCATTTACTAGCTCTACAAGTTTTCTGGTGGAATTTTTGGATCTTGTAAATATAGAATTATGTCACGCGCAAATAGTGATAGTTTGAGTTCTTCTGTACCTGCTTGAATACCTTTAGTTTCTTTCCTGTCGCTAATTGCTCTGGCTAGAATTTCAAGCACAATGTTGAACAAAAGTTGTGAAAGGGGCCATCCTTGTCTTGTTCCAGTTTTTAGAGGGAATGCTTTAAGTTCTTCTCCATTTAGAGTGATGGTGGCCTTGGGCTTAGCATATATGGTCACGGAAAATTGAGCAATGCTTCTTGGCAGTGTCCCAAAACCTCTCAGCTCTATAACTCTTTTGTGAAGTGATCTTTCACTTCCTGTGTGTACTCTTTGATTTCACTCTTTATACCATCCTTTACTTTGCAGATAAGATTAACTATGCACATTCTAAACTCCTTCTTGGATATTTCTTCTATTGTGTTGTCAGTGGCTTCTCTTATTGGGGCATCTTGGTTGGTTTGTGGCAATTTGTTCCCTTGTTTTTTCATGTTGCTTGTGTGTTTTCCTGTTGGGAGCTGTTTGCTATACTATTCTATGGGGCGGCTAAGATGGCGCCTGGCGGTAAGCCTTTGCCTATGCTTGCCCGTGTATGCTTCACGTGGAAGTTCTGTGATTGGTCAACTGAGGGTATGCTTCACGTGGAAGTTCTGTGATTGGTCAACTGAGGGTATAAGAGAGAGACACAGACAGAGACACACACACTAACGCAGACGCTGAGGGCGGGAAGAGGAAGAAGAAACGGGAGGAAACGGGAGGAAACGGGAGGAACGGGAGGAAACGGGATGAAACGGGAGAGGGAGGAAACGGGAAAGGAACGGGAAAGAAACGAACGGGTGCGCAAGATAAAGAGCTGCATACACATTCAGGGGATCGCGTCTTTGTGGGCAACAAAGACGGCGATATTTTCCCATCTTGTTGTATGAATCTGAGGCAATACTGATTCTACCCTGTAGACCTGTATTTTGTCATTGAAGACTTCCAGTATCCCACCTTTAAGAGGGAAACCAATATCAACAACACCCATTGCAAACAATATACAACCTCAAATCTAATAGCTCCCAGCAAGGCAGCCACTGCCCTCTCACTATAAATAGCAATAATGAGTTCAATCACTGTTCACAATAAAAACAGAAAATTTGCCAAATTGATTTATAATCTCAAATAGTGTACAAAGAAAGAACAGAAAAAATGCAGGACATGGTGTTCATGAGGAATGAAGGTAAAAGCCTGAAGCCAAAATCCACAGGAAGAGTGGGAGAAGAACCAACAGAGATTGGCTGTTATGTGGAGAAAAGGTAGAAAGTGAATCTAGGAAGATAGACAATCGAGAAGAAGAAAGCATATAAGGAGAAGAAAAAAATTAAAACTATATGAATCTACAGAATATACAGCAGAATTGCAAAACACCATGCATATATCACTGTCCTCAACAAACTGATACACTGCTCCAAATATGGTAGAGAGAGATGCCAGAGAAGAAAAAAGCAAAAATAAAATAATCTTAGTGGAAAATTGAGCAACCATCCTTGCCAGTGTCCAAAAACTTCTCAGCCCTGCCTCTGACCTCCCACAGACTGCCTGGCCCAGACAAGCCCTGGCAGACCCAGTCACTATCTCACCAATCTGGGCCTCAGCTATTCTGGGTTCGGACAGGTTGCAATCCCAGGATCTCAATGCCACTAGAATTTGGAGAGAGACCACCAGGGATGAGCAATCCTGAGAGACAGTATCTAGATGGTGGCAACCCACATTCCCAGGAGGAAGACCCCCAGGTGCAGCCAAACTCACAGGCACCCCAACACTGAACCTCTGGTTCCTGGCTGGTGCCTCCAGACAGAGGTGGCTGTGCCCCAAAATGGCAGTGGCAGCAAACCCACTGTCAACCTAAACAAACCCCAGGCTCTGGCCTGCATCTCAAAATAGATGTGACCACATGCAACCAAACCTGGAATCTCCCTGGTAGCTGACCTCTGGGCAGTGTGGAAGTGGTAGTAGTAGGAGTCCTTGGCAGCATGCAGGGGGTCAGCAGCACCTGCAGACTTTGGTGGCATTGACAGCCGGTGGGAGAACTGCAGCAGCAGTGTTGGTGGTGGTGCCTGTGGCTACAGCTCAGCAGCACCCCGAGAGAAGACCTCCAGGTGACCTCAGGGAGCAGCGGCAGATTTGGCAGCTGCAGTGTCAGCAATAGCAGGAGCAGCTGCAGCCGTGTAGAAGGCAGCAGGCCTCCAGGGGATTGTGGCTGCCACAGCATCAACAGCAACAGCAGCGCCCAGAGAAAAGACTCCTGGGCACCTGCAGCAGTGGTGTCAGGGGCAGCTGTGCCCCAAGGAAAAAACCTCTGGGCAATGGCAGCAGTGCAGGGGAAAAGACCTCTGGGCTGCTGGGCATCTCAGGACTTGTTTTCTTAAGGGTGGCTCACTACCCTGAAGAAAGCTGAACTATCTAAATTATGTTGCTCATTAGATTATTTTTTCTGAATCTATTAGATGTGTATCTACTAGTTACATAAGCTATATTTTTAAAACATTAACCCAACTTATAATAGGAAAGATATTTTGCTTTCTATCTCCATAAAACATGCATTTTACTTTTTAAAAAATCTTAATTACATTTTTTATTTGTATGCTGATAATAGTATAGAAAAATGTAATATTGCATTTCTTGGTGAACAAGCATTTGTGGAATTCATTGGTTGCTACTTGATCTGTTTGTACATTCTTCTTTTTTTGTTTTTGGTTCTGGGGATTGAACCCAGGGGCACTCCACCACTGAGCCACATCCCCAGCCCTATTTTGTATTTTATTTAGAGACAGGGTCTCACTGAGTTGCCTAGGGCCTTGCTAAGTTGCTGAGGCTGGCTTTGATCTTGTGATCCTCCTGCCTCAGTCTCCTGAGTCCCTGGAATTAGAGGTGTGTGCCACCGTGCCTGGCTGTATGTACATTTTGATTATGAGAAATTTTAAGAATATGAGAAGATAAGTGATGATGTAACCACAAAATGACCAAGATTAAATTAAAACTTAAAATATTTGTAAGACTTACTTTAAATCAATATTAAATGATTATTGAAAATAAATTACAAGCTATCCCTTATTAAACTCTGGTTTGCGGCAATATAATTTATACAAAGAGGATACAAAATATAAGTATACAGTTTAATAAATTATTGTAAACTGGACACATTCTAAATAGAGTATTTCTAAAATCAGGAATTTTAATTTTGATATAGTATAATTTATCATTATTTTTCTTTTGTCATGTCTTTGTGACATAAGCCAACGTTTCTCTACCCAAAACTCATAAAAATTATTTTCCTGTGTATTCTTTCATAAGTTTTAGAATTTTGCTCTTTTAAAAACTTTTTTTTACATTTGATTAGACTTAATTTTATATAGGTTAAGAGTCATTTATTCCCACATGCATATGTTCTTTTTATAGTACTATTTGTTTAATGGATTTTCCCCAATGAATTACCTTTTTCAAAACTCAAATTACTCTCCATGTAGGTTTATCCCTGGACTCTTTTCTGTAACATTTACCTATGATTATTTTGCCAATATCTCAATGTTTCAATTACTTACTGTACCTTATGCAAAATTTTACATATTACGCTTCCATTTTCATTCAGTTCCAATCGGTGACTTCTGATTTGCACCATGGTTAGATAGGTGTGTTTTGCTTAATTTCTAGTTATTAGGAGTCTTTTCAGGGAGCTCTTTGTAATTTATTTCTAATTTAATTCTATTGTAGGCAGAAAATATTCCCTGCATAATTTAAAATATTTTTAAAATTAATTGACTCATTTTAGATCTTATCATTTGGTCTATCTTGATGAATACTTCACATGAAATTGAAAAGAAATATGTATTCTGCATTTCTTGAGCAAGCCTTGTAAATATCAATTAGGTGTTCCAGAGTCTTCCATTTCTCTATTGATTTTCTGACTGCTTCTATCAACTACCTAGAGAGGACTATTGAAATCTTCATCTACCATTGTGGATTTGTCTATTTCTCTTTTCAGTGAAATAAGCTTCATGTATTTTAAAACTCTATTTTTGAGCTTTGGAGTTTTGTGTCTTCTGGATCCCCTTATTATTATGAAATGATTTTTTATCCTTAGTGATAATTCTTATTCTGTAGTCTACTTTGTCTGATATTAGTATAGCAACTCCAGCTTTCTTATGATAAGTATGTGCATGCTACTTATTTTTCTAACCATTTACTTTTAGCCTATCTAAGCCTTAGTTTTTAAAGCCATTTCATTTGCATAGCATATGGTTGATTCTTGTTTGTTAGCCAGTCTGAAAATATAAGATTGGAGTTTTATCATTCATATTAAAAATAAATTTTTATTCTCCATTTATTTTTCTACTTTTCTTTAATATATTTTTAAAAATTCCCTTCTCTATGCTTTGTTTCATTATTTGTAGGGTTTCATTTTAGTGTTTGAAATGTGTACTTTTACTTTGTGGTTATCGTCAAATAACATCCTAACACCCACATATTGTGTAAAAACCTTTTTGCAATAGACTTCCTTATTTTATGTAGTAGTGCATTATAGTTATGCATAATAGGGGGACTCAATTTGCTGCCTTCATGCTCTTTGTGCTATTATTATTACTTATTTTCCATTCATGTTTTAATCCCTTTGACACACTGCATGATTGTGTACGTGTGTGTCTGTGTGGGGTGAGTGGGTACTGGGGATCCAACCCAGCAGCACTCTATCCTGAACTATACCCCCAGTACTTTTTTATTTTAAATTGAGACAGAGTCTCAGTTGCCAAGACTGGCCTCAAACTTGCAAACCTCCTGCCTCAGTCTGAGTAGTTGGGATTACAAGTATGCTCCATTGTGCCTGGTTGACATTGTTATGCTGAACATATTAAATTAGCTTTTAAAGATTTTTTTATTATCTCATTTATTTACCATTTCTATTTGTTTTTCTTTTGGGAGGTAGAGTCAGGTTTCCTACTGGTATGGACGGTTTCCCTTCTTGCTGGGGCATGTCTTTTAACATGTCTTGTATTATAAATACGTGGAATTCTCTTGGCTTTTTCTTACTCCAAAAGGTCTTGTTACTTTTGTTGAAAAATATATCTCAGTGTGTGTGTGTGTGTTTCCCTTTCAGCATCTTAAAATGTGGCATTCATAATTCATAACTTTCATAATTCTCATGCAAAACTGTTTCAGTTCTTTCTTTGTTTCTTAGTACTTGTTATATTTTGTTCTCTTCAGATTTCCTCTCCTATTCAGTGCTCAGCCATTTGTATTTGATGTGTGCTGTGTGTGCGTGTGTGTGTGTGCATGTGTGTGATTATTCTGGTTGGAATTTGTTGAACTTCATAACCTATTACTTTAGAGTTTCTATCAAACTTGAAAAGTTTTTGTGTTTTTATCATTTAAATTGTTTCTCCATATGTTTTGAAAATGAATATTATATTTGATTATGTATTACCAATTTTTCTCCATTTATGAGACTAGCCTTCATACTTTCTTAAAAATATTTTTAAACAGAAGAAAATTTTAATTTTGATGAAATCTAATTAATCTTTCTATAAATGCTGTGACTTTCTTGTTCTAAGAAATCTTTGACAAAAGTCATGAATCGTTCCTGTAATTTTTCAATATTTAAAAAAAATTTATATCTTACTTTTAGGTCTCTAGGTAATACGAAATTGATTTTATGTGTGATGTGAATTCATTTTGTGAGTTGAAGTTCAAACTTCACACTCTTCCATACAGCCATCAACTGCTGTAGCACCATTCTCTCAAATTAAACCAACACCTGGATCAGAAATCAAGGTCACATACCTGTTAATATTTCTGTACATTCCTTTCTTTCCATTGATAGACTTTTCTATTTTTTGTCAATATCACATATTTTTAGTGTAAGTTTATAATGATTTCTGAAATTCTTTATTTCAGATCTTATTACTCTTTTAGGTCCTTCATACTTCCAAAAAGTTTTGAAATGCTCTTCAATTTCTACCAAATAACCAAAATGAATTCTTAGTTATATTGCTTTACCTCTCTAGTAGAATTAGGAAAACATGGATAAATTACAATTTTTGAGTCTGCGAATCTTTATGCCCTCTTTTTAGGTCCCTTAAAACTGTCTTTTGTGAGATCTGACATGTATTATTTAGATATTCTACTCTTCTTCTGAGGCTATAATAAAATACCTGAGATTGGGCAATTTCTAAAGACAAGGACTTTTGCAACTTCATAGCAAGGTAGGAAAAAAAAGCAGAAGGGAAAGTGAAAATGTTTTGTCTAAAAAATGAGGGATAGAGAAGCTGTATCACAACCTCCTTTCACAAGGACTAAATCAGGTTTTAGTCCATTATGAGGGCACTGGTTTCTTGAACCCAACACCTTCCATGAGCCCCGCTGCGACACTGCTGCATTGAGGAATGAAGCTTCCAAACCACGAAATTCTGGAGGACAAATTCAATCCATAGCATTAGGTTTCACTTTTTTTCTCAAAGCTATTTTTTAATTTTCAGTGCACATCATCTCAATTCTCTTACTCAATTCATTTCTGAGTATCTGATATATTTGTGGTATTTTAAACATTATTTTGTTAATTTTATTTCTATAAGTATAAAAACATATTTGTATGTTAACTTTGAATCCTGTAATCTTATTAAATTCACTTATTATTATTATTTCCAGTAATTTTGTAGATTTTTTTGTGATCGGTATTCACAACAAATACCCTTATGATCTGTTTTGATGTCTGTATATCTGTAGTGGTAGTCACATTTTCATTCTTGAAGTTGATAATTAGTTTTCTCTCTTTTTATTTGATTTCTCTTTTTTCGTACATTTCAATTCTAAAGATATTTTCAGAGTTGATGTTCATCTTTTTCTCCATCCCTATTTCTTTTCTTTCCCTCTCACTAGATTCTACTCTTATATATATTATTTTAATTTTCAACTTTCCTTTCTGGATATTTGACTCTTTCCATAATCAAGATCATTTTCCCTTTCTATAATCAAGAACATGATTAATCAGCATAGGTTTTATGATGTGGCAAAAAAATCCCCAAATTTGTTCTTGAGAGAATGTAATTTGTATTCTTTGCTCAGGTAAATATGAAGGTCTTCTTCCTGATTGTATAGCTTCCAGCGAGCCCTCCCAAACATGGCTTTATAAATCAAGACTCATCCAATTGATGATGCAGGAATCTAGAACCCTTCAAAGTATGGCAATTTCATTAAAAACAGGTACTTTGGTCTTGGAATTAATAAAACCTTGAAATGAATATTTTCTGTTCACATTTTATTGTGCTTGTGCCATATGGTTCCCTCCCATTTAGATGAAGGAGGGAGAGGATGTGAATTGGAGAAGGCTTCCCAGACACCATTAGAGGGGGAGGTATAGTGTTTGTTGAATAGCTCATCTTCTCTCCGATATCACCATTTAAAATCCTCCTTATTGTGGATTTCTGGGAAAAAAAATCTAATTTATTTATATATATGATTTTGCCTATTGTACATATAGTCTGGGTTTTTTTTCTCTCAATTTATTGATTATAGACAATACTGTCTGGTCACTGCATTAGACTGCTAATATTTGCATTATAAAATACTAAATACTATTTTAAGCTAATGCTGGTTAGTTTAAATGACAGAAATGAGTTTTCTTACAGTTTTTGAGGATAGGTGTTCAAGATCAAAGTTCCATCAAGTCTGGTTTTGAGGAAGACCATTATGGTTTGGGTCTTAAGTGTCCAACTAAACTCTAAGTCTAAAGGTTCAATCTCCAGATCAGTGCTATTGGGAGGTGGTAGAAACTTAAAGAGATAGAGTCTAGTGCAAGGTCTTCACCTCATTGAGGGCATGTCCTTAATGAGGATTGTAGGGGTCCAGTCTTTTCCTCTCTCTCTCTTTTCACTTCCCAACCATGAGGCGAAAAGATTTGATCCACCACCACTTCTGCTATCATGTGCAGCTTTCCAAATGCCAAATTGCTCATGGCAACAGGACAAATTTCCCATGGACTGAAACCTCCAAAATATGAACCAAAATAAACATTTCTCCTGGTTAGCTGATTATCTCAGGTGTTTGTTAGAGTGATGGAAAGCTGACTAACACAGAGGACTTCTTACAGATTGCTGCCTTTTTGCTTTGTCCTTTACATGACCTTCCCTCTATGCATAGATAGATGGAAAAAGAGAGATCTAAGTATGTCTTCCTTTGCTTATAAGAACACTGACCCTTTTGGACTGAGGCTGCACCCATACAGTCTCATCTAACATTAATTATCTCCTTAAAGGTAATGTTTCCCAGTACAGTGACATTTATGTTTAGCATTTCAATATTTGAATTTGGGGAGTGGGGGGGGATTCACAGTTCAGTTCATAGTATCACCGTTTTTGGTTTTCAAAGGAAGTTATTTGACTTAACATTTCTATTGAAGATAGAATAGCTAATTCCCCGCTCTTTCTGTCTCATACATTTTCTCCTTATATTTGCTTTCAAAGATTTTAATGACTTTCTACTGTGTTGTGTTTAGGTATGGATTTCTTTTCTATTTATTTGGATTTGGATTTATTGGGATTTGTTGAATCTAGTGATTGCTGTCATCCATGAACTGTAGTAGAGTCATAGTCATTTAAAATATTATCTATTCTCTCTCTCTCTCATATTCTGGAACTCAAAT
The DNA here is from genome assembly GCA_020662805.1 of Glaucomys volans. Lineage (NCBI taxonomy): Eukaryota > Metazoa > Chordata > Mammalia > Rodentia > Sciuridae > Glaucomys > Glaucomys volans. The sequence continues at coordinate 146,332 of JAJEJO010000404.1, forward strand.
TAAGCATTTATTGGTCACTTCCCCCCTGCCCAAGATACTTTTTGTATTTCTTATCTTTGTTCTATATATTATCTTTCTATCCCTTTTGAATTCAGTCCAGAAAATTACCTTTTAATTTAGATCAATAAAATATTCTTCTTAATTCTAAGCTCAACTTTAATTAGGCACATTTGGAGATAATTTATTGTTTTAACTCAGAAGCTTGTCTTAAGGGGCAAAATAGAGAACATTTTATAGATACTTATATTTTCACTGAAGATGGGAAGATTTGAAAACACAAAAACTACTCTTAGCTTGTATATCATATAAAACATATTGGCTAGACTTAGCTCAGAAACCATCATTCCTTAACTTCTTATTTAACCCATATTTTGAGTTCTTAATTTTATCATTTACTGTTTGTTCTAAAAGTTTCTATTTACTTCTTTTTCAAAGTCACATTTCTAATTCCTATTTCTTCCTAAAGTTTTCAATGCTGGCTCTAATTTCCTCGAACAAGATAAGCTTTGTATTTTCAAAGTCTGTGTCATAATGTTGATAAGTTGACTCAGTTTGAATTATTTGTTGTTTCTTTCTCATAATGGCTTGTCTCCATGTGTGTGCAGACAAACCCAAATCTTTAGTGGATGTTACTTTGAAAAATTATTTCAGAAATAATTTGAGCTCTATGGTAATTATATCTTCCTCCAGAGAAAGTGTTTCTGCCAGGTGTCCAGATATACCAGCAATCTGAGTCTATCTGATGCATTTTAAGCATGTATGCCTAGCATAATGTATAAAACCTAAAGCTCTATTCTATGGCTCATCCAATCCATTCTCCCTCCTAGAATTCAGCTCATTGCAAAAGGTGTCTACCAGGGTCCCTAACCCTGGCAAGCCCTGTCATTAGCTGCACACATTATCAGAGTGCAGCTTATTCTCTATCATGTCTTCCTACTTGGAAAACTCCCAGAGTAAAAGCTTCCCTGGTCATGACCTCAGCTCCCTCAGTTCCCATCATCTGTTTAAATTTTTTCATCTCAGAGCTTGCTCTAGTCATTCCTTTATCTTAGTAGCTGTGTGATGATATGTAGAGTTAGTGGATGTCTTCCATTAAAAAAAAAAAGTCATTTTCATTCCAAGGTGTAGCTAAGTGGCTGAGTACTTGCTTAGCATGTGGAAGGTTCTGGGTTTTATCCCCAGTAATATATTAAATAAATAAATGGATAAAAAGTCATTTTCAGTTCCAGGTTTGATCGGAATTAATTATTCCCCCTTATCAAGAGTAAAATACCAAAACAGACATAATTTTTTAAATTTCCCCAATCATTCTCTTGCTTCCTAGATCACAGTCCAGGTATGTGTACTTCCCTTCCATTCCTATTTTTATATTCTTTGAACATCCATTTAAGATTTTGGAATTGTGCTAATTTACATACATGTTATAAATCTCTACTTATCCTTTTGTAGTATCTCTGTTTTACTTGCCTTATGTGTTTTAACACAAGTTTGATATGAAGATATTTAACTCATTTGTTGAAAATTTGTTTGATACCTTAACATGTGATTCACTGAAACACATTACAAAAAAATGTCCTCAGTTCCTGCTACTTAAGGTAACACCCCTATCTTTCAGGCTCTGTGGGAGTGTAGGAACCTATCTCCTCTGGGCACACTGATTAGCAAATAAATGTGTAATCACAGTGGCACTGGACACACCCCATTTGTCAACCTCCATCTGACTTTGGCCACTAGTTTGTTACTGGATCATCCAGTACTTTCAAAGTCTCTCACCTTTCATTTTCACTCATTTGAATTCAGTATATCTTTCTTCTTGCAGTAGTCTTGACTAAAGTTTTCCTTATTTAACTTTCTGCAGTGCAACTTTTACTTTGAAACTAATGATGACTATTAATAGCTAATCATCATAATCACCTCTCTCCAATTCATACTATTTGTCTCCATTAGCCAAAGACTTTGAAAACTAGCAATCTGGTACTCTTAAAAATTTTCTATCCGAAAATCCTTTAATGAGTATTCAGCACCTTCATACTAAAATTTAAAGTTTTGGCATGGTAAGCAAAACATTTTGAAACACACACATATGCACACATACACACACCTACACACACATGCACACACCCACACACACACACGCACATACACCTACCTTTTGAAATGAAAGACTAGCTTTTAGCATCATGTTGCTTTTGATAATATGTTATATATTGGTACCATAGTTTACTGTTGGGTTTCTATACTTAAATCCAGGTATTGATGGAGATGATGAGTGACATTGTCTTATGCAGAATGGATCATAGGAGGTAGAAAAAGAGATGGAAACAAAGAGAGAAGAGAAACAAAACCTGTTAGGTTATGGATCTAGACCAACTAAACCTACAAGAGCAGCATTTGCAACCCTGCAGCCAATATTTCTCCATGGAATCTTATAGTTTGTAGGGTCAGCATGTTCTCTCTGATGTTAAATGAAATAAATTCATTACTTTTAAAGTTTCTCATATCACTTTGGAAGAAAGAGAGCAAGATTATTTGTCCCAGTGTTTGGGATAGGCAAGCCACCAGAAAATTGATTCAAAACTAAATTTTGAAATACAGGAAAAAATAGCTGAAAACCCAAGAGATGAAACCAGAAATTATCCTCTTATATCTGGGATTTTTGATTATTTTCTTTTTTCAAAGTATGGATGAAACACAGATATAAAAATATGTATAATCTTTGAATTACTTTAATATTGGAAAATATATGAAAAAATCTGTGCATAGTATATACATGAGTGTTTTAAGAAAACACATAATAAACCTTTGGATGTGTCAGGGATGTATCTCTATTAACTACTTTACAGCATTAAGAATGTCCTTGAGAAAGAATCTCTGAGACATGAGAACCAATGGAATAGAATGGAAGACACAAAGACACATCCACATAAATACTGTTATCTCATCCTAGACAAAATTGCCATAAACATACACTGGAGAAAAGATAGCCTCTTCAGCTTATGGTGCTAGGAAAACTGGAAATTCATATGTGATAGAATGAAATTGAACCCCTATATCTCACCCTGCAAAAAACTCAACTCTAAATGGATCAAGGACTTACCCATTAGACCAGAGACCCTGAACTTACTATAAGAAAAAGTAGGCCAAACTCTCCAACATGTGGATTTAGGAACTGACTTCTCCAATGTGACTCCTAAAGTAAAAGAAGTAAAATCAAAAATCAATAAAGAAGATGGTATCAAACTGAAAAGCTTCTTTACTGCAAAGGAAACAATCAATAACCTAAACAGAGATGCAACAGAATGGGAGAAAATCTTTACCACACACACCTTAGATAAGGCATTAATTTCCAGGATATACAAAACCCTCAAAAAGCTTAACACCAGAAAAATAAATAACCCGATCAATAAATGGATTAAGGAACAGAACAAACACTTCGCAGAAGAAGAAATACAAATGGTCAAAAGATATATTTAAAAATTTTCAAAATCTCTAACAATTAGATAAAAGCAAATTAAAACTACACTGAGACTCCATTTCACTCCAGTCAGAATGGCAATTATAAAGGATACAAGTAACATGAAATGTTGGCAAGGATGTGGGGAAAAAGGTACCCTCATACATTTTTGGGACTGTAAATTAATGCAACCTGTATGGAAATCAGTAAGGATATACCTCAGAAAACTTGGAAAGGAACCACCATTTGACCCAGATATCCTACTCCTTGGTCTATACCCAGAGGACTTAACAACAGCATACATAGTGACACAACCACATCAATGTTTATAGCAACTCAATTCACGTAGCTAAACTATGGAACCATCCTAAGTGTCTTTCAACAGATGAATGGATAAAGATATTGTGGTTTATATACACAATGGAATATTACTCAGCCATAAAGAAGAATAAAATTATGGCATTTGTAGGTAAATGGATGATGTTGGAGTCTGTGATGCTAAGTGAGATCAGCCAATCCCAAAAATCCAAAGGCCGAATGGTCTCTCTGATAAATGAATGATGATGCATAATGTGGGGGGGAAAGGTGGCAAGAATGGAGGAAGGATAGATAGCATAGAGGGAAGGGAGGGGTGGGGGTGGGGTGGGGGGTAAAAATAATAACAGAATGTGTGACAGATACCATTGCCCTGTGTACATGCATGAACGCACAGATGGTGTGACTCTACTTTGTGTACAGCCAGTGAAACAATAGCTGTACTCCATTTGTGTTCAATGAATCAATAAGTAAATTAAAAAAAAAATAAGCCCATCTGCACACACCTTATAAAATCCACTCTGTCAGTTTAACAATAATATGTCCCCCCACATAGGATCACCCCTTATACCTGATCACATTCCTCATCTTCCAGTTTCTCCAGATGATATCTGATCAGCCTGGCCTTTCTCCAGCAAGATCCCTCTTAAGCCCCTCTAACCAGAATCTCCCTTATCCCTGATGTTTCCTCTTAGTAATTTTCCATCCACTGACCCTTGCCCCACTGCATGCCTATAAATCCCCCACTTGCCATGTTGTAATCAGGGTTGAGCCCGATCTTTGGGTGGCCCTGTTGTCTATTCTAACAGTCCCAAATGAAGTTGGCCTTACCATGCTTCAGCAAATATCACTGAATAGTTTTTTTCTTCTTTTTCAATATCCTCATGAAAGAAACGTGCGTGCTCTTGGTATTGTAGCTATTATTGTCATAGAATATTTAGGAATCCAAAAACTTACCCAAACAATCCTTGATTCTCAAAGAAGTCTGTGTTTTTCTAGAGTAAAACTTGAATCTTTTTCCAAGCTTAAGAACGCCTAGAAGGATCAGAACAGAAGAAATCAGAGTGGGGCTGCTGAATGTGGATGATATGAAAAATAAGCCTGAAGAAGCAGTACAGACTGAGCACCTGGGACTGCAGGTAGGGTGGAGGCATTGTTCCGCCTCTGCACCTATGTCAGTTTCCTAGAGGTCTTGTAACAAAGCACCACAGACTGCACAACTGAAATCCACAGAAGTGTATTCCCTCGCATGCTGAAGGCTGCAAGCCTGACACCAAGATGTCAGCAAGGTTGGTTCCATTTGAGACTGAGGGAGATCTGTTCCTGCCTGTCTCCTAGCTTGTGATGACAGCTGACAATCCTTGATGTCCTTCACTTACAGATCCTCTCTCCAGTGTCTGTCTCTGTCTTAGGATGGCACTCTCCTTGTGTCTTCATATCACCATCTCCCAACAGAGGGACACTCTTCTTAAAAAAGTCATATGGATCAAAGGACCACCCGACTCCAGACTCAACTCAAATACATCTGTGATCCTGTTCACAAAGAAGATCACATATTAATTGCCTGGTGGTTTAGAATTTAAATGGGTCTGTTTTGAAAGAACACAATCACAATTCTAGTCAAAAAATATCCTCTTTCCCATGATTATATGGACTACAGAAAAAGAATGATAGCTTGCAAAGAAAAGTTCCCTTATGTTTATGGGACGTTGAACATTCTAGCCGAAGTATTTCTCTATTGATCTTGGTTGGACATAACCACTGCAGTTAGTGGTCTCGATAACGTCTGATTTGTAGGATTAATGCTTTCCATAAAAATGAAAGATGATGGAGAAATTTCCATATAAACAACCTGCCTGAAAGAATGGCAGCAATAAGTGGAACTCAAAGGGACCTGGAAGAAAGTATTCAGAAGAAGGTCATGGCACACCTTCTACTTATTGTCCTTACTGAAAATTCTGTTTCTTTAATGAAGAACCTGTTGCTATTTCTGCTTTTTAACTTTTTAGTTTGGGATAAGTATTCTTTGTTCACTTTCCAAGTGTCTCTGATGACTATCTCTTTATCTTCTTGCTTTCCCTTTGTGCCTCTTCTTTTCCCCACAGGCATGCCAGTGGGAAAATAACAAACACTAGCAAAACAGAATGAGGTAAAGGGATAAGTTTTTATATGTAAAATGTTCCCTTTGTTCTTGTTAATCATGGTTGAAAGATTAAAACACAAACTGGGTACTTTTCCCCTGATATCAAGGAGTGAATTTCTCTTGCCTGCTCAGCTCACCTGGGTGATGGCCAACTCCCCTTTCTCTTCATCTAGGCAGACTTTTCATCTTCATAATATGCAGCTCTGTTAGACTCATGTTAGATGCTCTCCAACCTCTTGTGCCTAGTTGTCAGGGTTTCTGAATCCTTTTAAATATCTAAGAAACCAATACTCTTAGTTGTAGCCTGTGAAGCTCCTTCTACTCTGTTTTCATTCATTCTAATGAGGAGGATCATGTTTCCTAGTATTCTGTATACAACCACTGCTTCTCATTTATTTGGTTTTGGATTTCATGGTTTCCACATGTATGTAATAGAGAAGTCTCAAGAATGGAGGGAAAGAACAGTACTCTGCCCATCTCTCAGAGGACCACTCTTGCCAAAGAGGTACAGTCACCATGTTTTCTGATCAGTGACATCTTGCACAACTGAGCCTGGGGGAAAGAGAGAAGAAAGAAACATTATTTTACAAAAACATCTTGGTTCTTACAGACCAGACCATACTCTTTCCTGTGGTTCTGTGCAAAGAGGCCACAAGTGGAGGTCACAATGGATTGGTGGTAATCCATTGTCTTTCAGTTTGTTAACATAGCTCTTGGTCTGGGGATATAGCTCAGTTGGTAGAGTGCTTGCCTTGCACGCACAAAGGCCTGGATTCAATGCTCAGCACTACACACACAAAAAGACAAAAAACAAAAAAAACATAGCTCTTGCTTTCTAGCAATATGTTGATAACTCCACATTTTTCTGCGTATAAAGTAGGGGATATTGCATCAGGAATTACTAGTTGGTTGCATTTTTCCCTTTATTATTATTTTCCACAAATAAAGATGCTTTAATTCTCTGGGAACATAAAATAAATAAATAGTGTGCTTGGTAGGAAGATAAAATTTCTCAAGAGAAATAATAAATTCAATTAAATGTACTTCAAAACAGTAGTCCCAAGAAGACATTTAAATCAAGTATGCTATAAATTATTTTTATGGGCATAGGCTTAAAAAGAAATTTAAGTAAGTGAATGACAAGATTTCCAGAGATCATAAGGAAAGGGACCTTGGAGTCATACAGATCAAACATTTGAACGAAATAAGGGTCTTTACTAGAGGAGTCAGCTTTCGGGCAACACTTTCAAAGTATTTTGAAAAAATACAAGATAAGTTCACACAAATAATATAGTGACAGGAAAAAAGATGCTGTTGAACCTGAAAAAAATGTTTTTGATTTAGCCTTGATAAATATTCAAAAAATAATTCAACAACCTCAAGTAAAACATTATATTCTAAAGCCACTGAACTGAAAGAAAATAGTTGTATATATTTTTATAAATTATCAACGTTATGCTCCCAATCTGGTTGGACAACTTAGAGTAAATTTATTCCTGGTGGGCCAGGAATAGTAAAAATCCCAACTGAAAGAGCCCAGAATGTTGTCCTTTGGGGTGTTCTTCCATTATAATTTTACATTTCAAAACAAGAGACAATTGATAGTGTGAAAGATGATTTCTAATGTTCACATACTGTTGCATCTTTTTAAGGATGTAGAAATTTACATGAAGCATGACAAGGACATTAGTAGAAAATGTACAACTTTCCATAAACCCTAATTATATTGTTAACAAAAAACAGAAGAATTATAACTACTGAAGTTTTTGATATGTCACTAAAGCTGGTATCTATAGTCATACTTGTATAATTCTTTCTTTTTCAGTGAGAAAAAAATCCACTATATTTCTTATTTCAATTGCCTACCTGAAAACTATAAATAATAGTACGTATTATTTTATAATAATACAGCTGTTCTTAACAACAGCTTCTCTGCTTAACATGCTTTGTTCCTCCATATTTAGTAGGCATTTTTCACTTTCATGTGCATTCATTTTTACAATATCACCCTTGTTTAAAAAGAAGTAACAAAAATCTCACAGTAGCTACAGCTCAGACACTTTCCAAATAGTTTTCAGGTTCTATTTATTATTATTTTTTAATGTATTTAGGCCCTAGAGCTCAGATAGTATATTACTCATATTATCTTTAAAAGGTAAAACTCACAGTAATGATGCAAGGCAAATATTATCTATTTCTTTTTACAAATAATTATTTGACCAAACAATTTGACCAAAATAAATACAATAATAGTAATTTGACCAAGAGAACGAAACTCATAATTGATAGCAACTGGATGTTAAAACTTCTTTTCTATATTTTAAAATCACACATATTAAACCGGACTACTACCCTTGAAATTGCCTATTTTATTTTGTCACATTTCATTTATTACCACCTGAGACTGGTTTTTACCTTCACAGAGAGAAGAGTGTGAGAAAATATATTCAATGTGCTGAAGTGCTATGTGCAACAAAATTCTTTTTTGAAACCAAATGAGAAATAAGAATTTCTTAGATAAACAAAAGCTATGGGAGAACATTACAACTAGTTCCATTTAAAAGAAATGTTAAAGCGAGTCTCTCAGTTTGAAATAAAAGTGGTAGTTAGGAACACAAAGCCATATAAAAATATAAAGTTCTTCAATAACAGTAAACACATGGGCAAATAGAGCAACCTGTGCCATTGTCATTATGATGCATAGACTTTAAATGACAAAACCATTTTTAAAAATACAAGTTAATATCAGTGGTTACATACAATATATAAAGATGCAATTTGTAACATCAATAATTAAATTGAAGGGATAGAGCTATAAAATTATAGTTTTTATGTGCACTTGAAGTTATTATCAGTTCAAAATAGAACACTATAATTTTAAGATATTTGTGTGTGTTTGCAATGGTAACCATAAGAAAAATATTATTGAATATACAAAGAAGGAAATGAAAATGAAACCGAAGCATATTACTATAAAAAAAAATCAATGAAACACAGAAGAAGAAAAGAAGAGTAAACTAGAGGTACTAGAAAAGAAGTAGAAAATACAAAACAGTCACAGAATGACCATAGTAAAGTCTTCCCTATGAATAATTGCTTTAAATGTAAATAAATTAAACTTATCAATCAAAAAAACAGATTAGCTGAATGGACAAAACAAACAGGTTCTAATTATATCTTTGAGTGATTTTCTTTGGATATAAGACCAGCTATAGACTGAAAATGAATGAATAGAAAAATATATTCCATGCAAATGATAACCAAAAGAGTGTAGGAGTAGCTATTAATTTGAGATAAAATAGACTTTAAGTAAACAATCTAATTTTACACTAGCATCCAAAAGCATAAACTACTTAAGAATAAACACAATGGAGGAAGTGAAATACTTACATACTGAAAACTATAAAATATTACTGAAAGAAATTACAGAAGGTAAATTAATGTTGAGACATCTCATTTTCCTGCATTTGAAGACTGAATATTAAGATTTTAATGCAACTTAAAGTATTTCACAGATTCAATGTAATCCCTATGAAATTCTAAATTATTTTATTCAAATTAAAAAAAAAACACTTATTCTAAAATACATATGGGAATCTCAGGGAACTTCAAATAGTCAAAAAAAATTGAAAAGTAGAAAAGTTAGACAACTCACACTTTCTGATTTCAAAACACATTACTAAGATACATAAATCAAATCCATGTGATATTGGTATGAAGATAGAAAAATAAACCAATAGAAGAGCATAGCAAACTTAGAAGGAATCCTCCAATGATCTTTAATGAAGGCACCAAGATCCCTGAATAAGGAAAGAATAATCTCCATCAAACAGTATTAGGGAACAGAAATTCACATGTAAAAGCAAGATATTAGACCCTTATCTTATATGATATACAAAATTAACTAAAAATGAATTAAATACATGGTTGTGAGACCTACAATTATACAACTCTGGGTAAAAACACATGACATACCTGATTTTGCAATTTCTTGTATATGACACCAAAACACACAGGAAACAAAAGCAAAATAATATATATGCAACAACATCAAACTTAAAACTTTTGTATATCTAAGGACAAAATTAACAGAATGAAATGCAACCAATATAATTGAAGAAAATGTTTAAAAATCAAGTGAGGAGAGAGGAAAACAAATAGTTCAATATACATACAGGTTTGCTTTACTGATGGTGATGAACTGTACATTGAAGTCATATAACATATTGTAAAGAATTGTAAGTATTAATCAAACCTTTCATTTATTAGAGTAATTGGTTAAAAATGTCAGACCCCAAATTTTGATTTTATATTATTGATGTTAAATGGGCAATAGAGAACATGATTTTTCATTTAATTTCCCTTAAACCAGTTAAGTCAATTTTTGTAATTTCACACAAGCCAAAGGGACTTTCAAGTTTATTTCCATTCTGATTCAGAAAAATGTCATGTATAAATAGAGAGTATGATACCTTTAGTATAAGGATATGGAATAAGAAATTAGCTCATCTGTTTTGATAATGATTCAAATATATCAATTAATAAAGATTAATTTTTAAAAAATCATGTGTCTAATTATGTACTTAAGGGATTGGTAGCTAGAATATATAAAGAACTCCTCTAATTCAATGACAAAAAAAAAATCTTTTTTAAAAAGGAAAAGGTTTGGAATAGAGATTTCTTCAAAGATAGTATACAAATGTCCAACCAGTACATGACAGGTATGCTTCACATCACTAATTATTCCAAAACCAAATCATATCCAAAATGACATAATCAACCCATCAGAATGGCTGCTATCAACAACCACCAAAATCTAAGAACAAAAATTAGTGCATACACATACACACACACACACAGACACACACACACACACACAGGGAGATAATAGAGTAAAATTGAGTGGAAAGCAAGGATGGTTTCAATACAGCCCTCTCCCAACACTTAAATAAAGTGGTATACTTGATAACACAATAATTTTCTATTGACATCTAACAGACTATTTTTAAAAAGGGAAAGAACTTGAATAGAGATTTCTTCAAAGAAGATATAGAAATATGTATAGTTTTCATTAGGGCTCACTCTTGGTTTTGACAATATGAAATAGTATGTATTTGTCATTTGAGTATTATAAAAAATGTTTCAATGTTATAAAATCCTCTGTATTCTATTTATACCTTTGTCTCTCCTCCCAAACTCCTGAAAAGCACTGATCTTTTTCCTGTTTCAATATAGTTTTTTATTATTTCTCAGAGTGACTTACAGTTGGAATCTTAGCCTGTAGCCTTTCTTTCAGATTGGAATCTTGTACTTAAGGATATACATTTAAATTTCTCTATGTCTCTTCATGACTTAATAGCTCATTGCTGATAAGAGCACGGGAAAAATAGAGCTTTTACGCATTATTGGTGGAATTGTAAAATGGTTCAGCTACGACTGAAAATATATGGTAAGTTCCCAAAGAATCTAATAGAACTACCATATCCCAGCAATCCCCCTTCTAAGTATATATCTAAAAGAATTGAAAGCAGCTTCTCATAGAGATTTGCACATTCTTGTTCAGAGCAGCACTATTTGTCATATACAATACATGGAAATAACCTTGATGTCTACTGATGGATGAAAGCATAAAGAAAATGTGGTGTAGATATACAATTTCAGATTATCTGGACTTAAAAAATGAAGGAAATTCTGTCATATGCTACAACATAGATAAAACTTACGGACTATCTACAAAATAAAGTCCACTTAAAAATATTTTTAAAGATATGGGGATTTTCAAATAAAGATTGAATAGTATATTTAGAAACAAAGATATAGAAACCAATAATGATAATAATCATATATGCTTTAGTGCCATCGATAAGTTGATTGGGGTTAATAGGTTCAAGGGAAGGTTACCTATGATTTTGACATTTTGGGATTTTAGAAGAAATAGAGGAGAAAACATGCAAGGAGAGCAGCTTAAAAAACACAAAGAAGCAAGAAAATTCACTTCATATGCTTGGGGCAGCTCATGTGTTCTTAGGGGTATGAAAGCAAGCTCTAAATGTGGACCTGGCAGTAATACCTGGAGAAACAGGAGGATATAGAGCAAAGTGTAAGACTTTAAAAAATGACTGTCATTATTCTACACAATACTTTGGGGAAGGTACTAGTTTTTTTTTTTTCCACTAGCCAAAGTTAGATGCATAACAGGCTGCTTGCCCAGTGGTAAGGAGGGTTGCAGCCTTGGCTCTAAACTACAACACAATTTAACAGTTCCTTTCAGTAACTGTGGTTTATTTTCAAATTTTATTAATGAATTACTCCATAATTTTAAGGAAGATCACACAGAGTTTAATTTTTTAGTAGTTTTGGAATTAGTGTTTTATAATTATTTTCTGAGAGAGAGGTTAGCATGGTAAAACCCTTTCCCAGTAGGATTTGGTGGGGACTAAAGGGGATGAGCCATATAATTAGGTAAAAGGGGCACAGAGGATGGAAGAGGATAGCAGTTTAAATTAAAGGTCTATTTACTAATGAAAACACGCACATATGGAGTTTAGAAGTTTTGAAGGGATGTGAATGCAGAATAAACACCAAGTTATGGGTATGCAATGCAAGACAGGAAATAATGTTGTTGTTAAGCAAGTAGGATAACACAACAATAAGGAATGAGTAAAATATATTATCTGCTGTGCTTAAAAATAATAGTGGAGATAGCTAATTTTATTGACTTACTATGTGTTAGATACTGATTCACAATTTTTAGGTATTATCCTATTTTATTCCTAAAACAATCCTTTAAGTTAAATGCTACTATATATCATCATCTTAAAGATGATGAAATGTGATATAGCAAGATTAAGTGATTTACCCGAATTCATAAAACTACTAAACAGGAAAGACTTGAATCCAGGTAGTTTTTCATTGATTATTATTCTTATGCATTAAAAGAAAAGCTTTAGACAAATACATATATCAGTTTATTTGAGCAAAATACAATTCATGAATTGGGTAACAGAAACCAGAGAATCAGAACAAACCACCCGAAGGAAATATTGGAGGGCAGTACTTATGGGCATAAAATCAAAGTGATATACAGAAACAGCTTACTTGGTTGCAGATTAGTATTTGCCTTTTTAGGTGTGGTATGATGAGGCATTTGCCTTATATAGACATGGTCTGATAAGTTAACAGTCTGTGATTGGCTGAAACTCAGCTGTCTCAAGAACATACCTGTGTGGCAGTTGGTTTTGCCTACCAAGTTAGGTTGCAGTTTTCTACAAATGGAGGCAACTTCATATCAAATTTAATTTAGCACGTATGTTACCCCATTTTGTTGGTTTGTTTTCTTCGAAGTTTAAATCTATGTATCGGCCAGAGTTTATCACATGACAGAAGATATCAGAAGTGAAGTTATTTCCTACTAATGTGTGATATTTGTTCATTTGTATCTTCCAGAACATGTGAGATGGAAAGATACAAGTCATGTCATACCACTGATATTTAAATTATTCCCAATACTACGGTCTACATTCAGTCAAATTCACTGAGCATTTTTTTTCATTGTAAAGTTGCAGTTAAACCCTGACCACCTATGCTCACTGAAGATTGTATGCTGAGTTCCACATGGCAGCATAAACCAAATACAACACCGGCAATATAGAAGTGGCTCAAATTTGAACAATATGGGAACGTCACCAAATTCCTACCAAAATTAAGGTCTGGTTTCTTACCAGAAAATTTAAATCTCTGAGCTCCAAATATCTTCTTCAGAATTTTTTATTCAGCTCTAGCTCCACCATAAGAATTAGTGAGATAGCTTTATAGAAGCCAATATCTTTCAGTTAATTTGACCTGAATTTGTCTTTTTCTCAAGCAATAATTGCTATTATAGAACTTTAAGTGCTATAGTTATCTAAACCTTTATTACTGATGTGTCCCAGTTCCAATTTTCCAAAAATCAGTAGTTTACATATGAACATAAATGTGTTAGGGTCATACCCATAAAATTTAAAAATGTAAGTAATTCCTTAGCCTCTAAGCTGCTTACCCTTACCCAAGTAGTAGTATTAGAAACAAGTGCATGTTTTTATCTACATACTACTATTTCCAGGCAAAATCAGTAATACTGTGGTGAAAGAATTTGGGTAGAGTAAGAAAGAAGAAAGATGTCTAGTCAATAGTACCTATTTTTAAAATTCTATAATGTGCACTTAAATTTGATTGTAAGGACACTCCTTACAAAAAGGTAATTGTTCTGTGTGTTCTTCGCAAAACCTTGAACAATCCCAAATTTTATTGGCCTTGTGGATATTCTCTTAGTTCCACAATTTGCTTGGTATTTAAAAGCCCAGTGAGAATCAGTTATGCTACTTTTCTTTTCCCCCATAAAAGTTTATTTTTTAAAAATTTTCTAACATTTACACTTTGTTTGGATCTCATTTCTTTCCTCCTATTTTTTTCTTCTATGATTTCATCCAGAATTCAATATTAGATTTAGTTATCATATATTCTTAGACTCCATTGCACTGTGAAAATTTCTTAAACTTCCCTGTGTTTAAAGACCTTGACTATTTTGTAGACTATTGGTCAGGTGTCTTATACAATGTCTCTTCATTTAGGATTGTATGATATTTTTGCATGGTTAGACAAAAGTTATGTGTCTGGATAGGAAGACCACAAATGTGAAGTGTGATTTTGAATGCAACATATCAAGGTAAATGATATTGACTTATCACTGATGATGTTAACCTTGATCGCTTGGCTATGATACTGTTGTCAGAATTCATTGCTCTTTAGTTACATTTTCATTTATACTCTTTTTATACTGTGCTTTTAGAAGCAAGTCACTGCAGAAATCCACATTTAAGAGGTAGTTATCTTTCATACCATTGTGGGGAGAATATTTGTATAAATTTTTTGGAATTCTTCTATATGGAAGATTTGTCTTTTCTTTCTATTTATTTATCAAATTACCTATATAAGTATGGAATCATGATTTTTATTTTACATTTAGTGTTATCATCTAAAACTACTTTATTTATTGTACAGCTCAATTTGCTCCAGCTATGGACAATGAAAGATTTCTCACTTGGCTCCTGTATCCTTTTGATGTAATACCATCTTTTACTTTTTGAGCATTTCCTTGCTTTCTTACACTGAAAGATGTTCCAAATTGACCTTATATAGTTCCTGTCCAAGCCTTGCAATATATCATTTCTATAACAGCCATGATTCTTTTTATTGGAGAATGATATTATAAACCAAGATCTGAGTGTTAGATGTGCTTAAGAGACACCATTACTTCTAGATGCTCTAGGTGAATAGAAGAAGGTAACACATATATTTATATACACTAGCCTGTGTATTCCTAGATGAATAGACAGATGCATACATACATACATACATACATATGTACATAGACAGACATAGATATATACTCAAATATAGTGTTTAGAGCAAGGTAAAATGTATGTTCATGTGTACTAACTTGTGTATACTTGGATGGATATATATATATGATAAAGATATATTTACTTAAATTCAGTGTGATTTGCCGATCCTTGTAGCCTTCTCCCTTTGCCTATATATAATTTTGTGTTCCACTAGTGATAACACAGCACACACCATCCTCAATCCATTTCCTCATGTTTTAATTCCAGGATCCATGGACGACAGATTCAGAATTGTTAACCCTTATTCCCGTGAGAACAACATGGTCACCAAGAGTTCAGTGCTTGTCTACAGATCCTTTTTTCTCTTGTTCCATGGTTTCCAAAGCATTTCCAAAATTACTTAGGACAATGTGTCATTTTTTCCATTCCCTTAAATCAAGTTATGCCATGAGTTTGTATTATAGTTTGATTTTTTTTTCTTGCTCATGTCTGCATTAAATTGTAGAATTTCCCAATCATTATAGTCAACATTTCTTTTAAAACTTTATATGCATTTAATATCATTCTTTATATTGTAAAATCCTGTGGGGCTTGAAAAATGGATAGTGTCATTATACCTACCATGATAGTATTACAAGAAGTAGTGTCATGACCTTAAAACATCCCGTTCTAAACTCAGTAAATGCCTCCTCTTCCCTGAATGTTTGACAATCCCTGATGCTTTACTTTTCAAAGTTTCTCATTTGTTAGAATGTCAAATAATTAAAATCATATAGTATGCAGCTTTCTCATAATGGCTTTTTAGACTTAAGTTATGGTTTGGATGTGAGGTGTTCCCCAAAAGCTCCGATGTCCCCCAATACAAGAAGGTTCGGAGGAGAAATGATTGGATTTTAGCCTTAACCTAAACAGTGAATGAATCCCCTATGGTTATCAATTTGCCTCTTCAATGGCATTCTGTTCCAGATTTTCACAATTATGAGGAAGTTACTTCCAACATTTACATATAGTTCTTTTCTTGTTTATATAGTCTTCAAATCAGCTAGGCAATTACCTAGGATAATAATTGATGGACTATATGTTAAGATTATGTTTAGGCTTGTAAGAAACTGCCAAACTGATTCAAAGTGGCTATTAAGATATTGAAAATCCACCAGAAATGAAAGTTCCTGTTGTTCACTATTCTAACTCTCACCATTATTAGATTTTTGTATTTTAGTCATTCCAGTAGGATTGTAGTGGTGTTACATAGCTGCTTAAATTTCCATTTCTCGGAGGACAAATGATATTGAACATCTTTTAATATGTTTATTTATGATCCATTATTATTTTCAGTAAAATGCCTGTACAGTTATTCTTCCCATTTATAATTAGGCTATTTGTTTTCCTGTTATTGAATTTTAAAAGTTATTTGTATATTTCAGATATAAGTTCTTTGTCAAATATGTGATTTAAAATACTTTTTTCCAATCTGTGTCTTGTCCTTTATTTCTCTTAACAATATTTTACAGAGTAGAATTATATAATTTTATACCATTCAAATTCTTTTTTTCTTTTATAGCTCATCTTTTTGGAAAGATATCTAAGAACTTATCACCAAATCCAATATCATGCATACATTTTCTTCTCTCTTTAAAAAGTTCTGTCATTTTTCATTTTGTATCTAGGTCTATGATCAATCTTGAATTAACGTTTTGCAAGTTGTGAAGCACATGTAAAGTATTTTTTTAAATTTTATTTTATTTTATTTTTCAGGACATCCTATTTTTCCAGAAAAAAAAATAAAATATTTTATGTCTTCTTCTGATTGCCTGAATACCTTTATAAAAATCATTTGACTCTATTGTGTAGGTCTTTTTCTAAGCTCTCTAGCCCATTACTTTCATCTTCGTCATTTGATCTCTAATATCAGGCTATCTTGATGTTTTAATCAGTTTTTTCTCCACTGTGACTAAAAGACCTGACCAGAACATTTGTAGAGGAGGAGAAGTATTTTTGAGGGCTCGTGTTTTCGGAGGTCTTAATCCATAGACGGCCAACTCCATTCCTCAGGGCTGGAGGTAAGTCAGAACGTGGCAGAAGAGTGTGGCAAAGGGAAGCAGTTCACATGATGATCAAGAAACAGAGAGAGACTTCACTGGCCAGATACAAATATATATCCCAAAGTCATGCCCCCAATTCCCACCTCCTCTAGCCATACCCTATCAACCTTCAGTTGCCACTCAGTTAATCCCTATCAGGGATTCATTCACTGATTGGGGTAGGCTCTCACAACCCAATCATTTTTCCTCTGAACCTTCTTGCATTGTCTCACACACGAACTTTTGGGGGACACCTCACATCCAAATAATAACATTTGATTATTATAGACATGTAAGTTTATGTAATGTGACTCATCCAAATTTTTTTTAATTTTTAAAATTTTATTTGTTCTAATTAGTTGTACATGACAGTAGAATGCATTTATGCATGTTGATAGATAATACATAAATAGAGTGTAATCTCTCATTTTTCTTATTATACATATTGCAAGATCACATCGGTCATGCAGTCATACAAGTACATGAGGTTATAATGCCTATTTCACTCTACTATCATTTCTTCCCCCATATCGCTTCCCCTCTCTTCACTCCCTCCTACCTAATATAAAGTAACTCTATTCTTCCCTTTCCCCTAACCCTTATTGTGAATTAGCTTCTGCATATGAGAGAAAACATTTGGCTTTTGGCTTTTTGGGTTTGGCTTATTTCACTTACCAGCAAATGTCATAATTTCATTCTTCTTTAAAGCTGAGTAATACTCCATTGTTTATATATACCGTGCTTCTTTATCCATTCATCTGTTGAAGGGCATCTAGCTTGGTTCCATAGTTTAGCTATTGTGAATTGAGCTGCTGTATACATTGATGTGGCTGTGTCACTGTAGTATGATGATTTTAAGTCCTTTGGGTATAAACAGAGAAGTGGGTCAAATGGTGTTTCCATTCCAAGTTTTCTGAGGAATCTCCACACTGCTTTCCAGAGTGGTTGCACCAATTTGCACTCCCACCAGCAATGTATGAGTGTACCTTTTCCCCACATCCTTGCCAAAATTTATTGTTGCTTGTATTCTTGATAATTACCATTCTGATTGGAGTGTGATGAAATCTTAGTTTTGATTTACA
>JAJEJO010000404.1:164889-266392 GCA_020662805.1 Glaucomys volans
TGGAGTGTGATGAAATCTTAGTTTTGATTTACATTTCTCTAATTGCTGGAGATGTTGAACATTTTTTCATGGATTTGTTGATTGATTGTATATCTTCTTCTGTGAAGTGTCTGTTCAGTTTCTTAGCCCATTTATTGATTGATTATTTGTGTTTTTGGTGTTAAGTTTTTTGGGTCTTTACATATCCTAGAAATTAATGCTTTATATGAGGTGTATGTGGTAAAGATTTTCTCCCAATCTGTAGGCTCTTTCTTCACATTATTGATTGTTTCTTTTGCTGAAAAGAAGCTGTTTAGTTTGTGTCCATCCCATTTATTGATTCTTGATTTAACCTCTTGCACATTAGGGGTCTTGTTAAGAAACTTATGTCCTAGGCCAATATGGTGAAGATTTGGGCCTACTTTTTCTTCTAGTAGTTGCAGAGTCTCTGTTTTAGTGCCTACGTCTTTGATCTACAGTGAGTTGAGTTTCATGTGGGGTGAGAGAAAAGGGTTTAATTTCATTTTATTGCATGTGTCTTTCCAGTTTTCCCAGCACCATTTGCTGAATAAGCTATCTTTTCTTCAGTGAATGTTTTTTGTGCCTTTGTCTTCTATTCTGTACCATTGGTCTACATGTCTGTTTTGGTGCCAATACCATGCTGCTTTTATTAGCATAGCTCTGTAGTATACTTTGAGTTCTAGTATTGTTGTTTTTTAGACTACATTGTTATACTTGTATTACACTTTCACATAAATTTTAGAATTTATTAATAACACCTACAAAAAGTTTGTTATGGTTTTGATTGTGATTGTGACAAATCTATATATCAAGTTGGAAGGAATTGACTTGTTAAAAATATTGATTATTCTAGGGGAAAGGGAAGAATAGAGTTACTTTATATTAGGTTGAATGGAGTGAAGGGAGGGGAAGTGATATGGGGGAAGAAATGATTTAGTAGAGTAGATTGAGATGAGAGTAGATTACATGATTATGAAATGATTGCATTCTTTTAGATCATTTAAAAAAGTGTACTCTCTTTTGTTGTTTTCTGCATACAACTAGATCACATATGTACATATTTTGTTAGAATTACACCTAGGTACTTCAATGTGGGATGCTATTGTAAATGGTATTTTAAATATAAATACATTTTACATTAATGATTTTGAAATGATAAAAATTATATACATAATTTTAAATTAAATATTTTATCAAATGTTTAAATTTTACATTTTATAACATTTGTAAACATAAAACTTTATAAAATTTCTATCCAATTAGTTATTACTAGCTTACAGGAAAGCATTGTCTTTTATATCTTGTGAACATGTCCTGTCACCCTTAAAGAAAGGCAGGTTTCTTTCTTAGTTTTTTGCCCTAGGGAGTGTTTCTAGTATACCATTGACTAGGAATCCTTAGAAAGAATATCCTTGTTTTCTTATCCATTTTAGGAGGAAAGCATTGAATTTCTCCTTGTCAAGTGTTATGTTAATTATAAGGTTTTTTTCTCTATCCCTTACTAGGTTAAGAAAACTCCCTCCTATTCATAGTTTTAAGATTTTTGGTTGCAATCATGATTGTGTGTTGAACAATGTTGGATGTTTTTCCTTCATCTACCAAATAATACTCTTATTTGAAGTATTGAAGTGGAATATATTCCTTCCTTGTCTATTTTTTTGGAAAATTACATACGATTGGTTTTATATTTTCCTTAAATGTGTAATACAATTAGCTGTTGAAACCACTTCAGTTTCAAATGTTTGGGAAAGGTTTTAAAATATTAATTCAATTTCTAGTGTAAACATAAGGTTATGGAGAAAATAGTAGCAGGATTCATTATTTTGTGTTCATAAATGCCCATACTGTCTGTGATCAGTCTCATTCTCCAGCCCCTTCCCCTTCCCTTCATTCCTCCTTCCCCTGATCTCTACTGATCTCCCTCCTCCCCTCCTCCTCCTTCTCCTCCCTCTCCTCCTCCTCCTCCTTCTTCTACTATCTCTACTGCATTATAATTATACAATAGGGATTTATGCATACAGATGGTTATAGAAGCCCAATTCACAATAGCCAATTTGTGTAACCAGAATAAGTACCTTATTCCTTATCCAAATGAAGAGATAAAGAAAATGTCATGTATATATACAATGGAGTTTTATTCAACCACAAACAGAAAAAAATTATGTCATTTTGTGGTAAATGAATGAACTGGAGAACATAATGCTGATTTTAAACAAACTCAGAAATTCAAAGGTCTAATGTTTTCTGCCATATGTTGATGGTAGATAGAAAAAGAGAAGAAGAAAATGGGATCTTATAAAAATAGAAAGAAGAACAAGAGAGTGCTGGAAGAGGATTGGGAGGGAAGAAGAAAAAGAAGGCATGAGGAAGTACTGGGGAAGGAAATCTACCAAATTATGTTATGTACCTATGTGAACATACCATAATGAATTCCATTTTATATAACTATAATTCATGTACTTTTGTTTCCTTAATATCCAAGGTGAAAGTTTAGATTATTGAATTTAGAGCCTTCTTTTTTTCCTAGTATATGCATTCAATACCATAAAACCTTTTAAAGCACTGCTTTTGCTGAATCCAATAGAATTTTATTATTGTTTTTTCACTTGGTTAAATATGCTCTAAATAGCTATTGCGACATTTTTTAATTCTTTCATTCTTCCCCCGAGTGGAGAATGGGGGGAAAGGAGCCGGGATAGGAAAAGGAAAGACACTGGAATGAATTTGACATAATTTTCTCATTTGCATATGTGCCAACAGCACAGAGAATCCCACCATTATGTCCATCCATAAAAATGGGATCCTAACTAGAAAAGACCTATTCCATGCTTGTAAAATTACATGAAAATGGATTCTGCTGTCACATATAACTAAAGAGAAAAAATAAATTAAAAAAATTCAGATTCACTAGGTTTGTTCTACACTTACATTGCCAATGTCAGACCTCATTTTTGTATATGATATAAAAATTATAGAAAATTGTATTATTCATATTTTATTGTAGACAAGAATAAACATAGTATTTACATTTTAAAAAGGCTTCTTTTATACATCTATTTAAGTGTATGTTCTTGAATTTCTAATATTTTGGAATTTTCCACTTCTTTTTCTATTGCTGATTTTTAGTTTAATTCCACTGGGTATTGACAGTCTATATGAATGATCTATATGTTTTTAAATTGTTAAGACATGTTTTAGATCCCAGTATTCTTGAAGAGAAAGTATATTCTTTTTGTGTTGGATAGGGTGTTCCGTAAATGCAAATTATAACAAGCTGATTGATGGTACTGTTCAGTTCATCTGTATCCTTCCTGGTTTCTGCCTTCTTCATCAATTACTGAAATATGGGTGTTGAAATCTCCAATTGTAATAGTGGGGTTATCTATTTACTTTTCCAGTTCTCTCATTTTTACCTCTTATAATTTTGTAATGTTTTTACTTTTTAATTTTATTTGTTCTTTTTGGATGTACATGACAGTAGAGTATGTTTTGAGATATTATACATACATGGAGTATGTTTTTAAATGCAGACATGGTTAAGATGGCTGTGTCTTCTACAGTTGACCCCATTATCATTATGTCATACACCTCTTTATCCCAGATAATTTTTCGTATCCCAAATTCTGATCTGTCTGAAATTAATAGAGCTAGTCTGCATTTCTTTTAATTAGTATAAGCAGAGCATATTTCTCTATCCAGTTACTTTTAAACCACCTTAGTCTTTGTGGACTTAAAGTGAATTTCTCACAGAAAATTTGTAGTTGCATCATTTGTCCACTCTGATATGCTGATATAATTAGAATACTAAGACCCCTCTTAAGCTTTTATGTGTGTATGTGTGTGTGTGTGTGTGTGTGTGTGTAAGTATATATATAAATGATCACCATCCCCCTATGGATCCAAGGGACAACTTCCCAATTCCTTCCTTTCATGTATTGCTGTCATTCAATCACCTATAGGTTCAATAATTCAATATATTATTACCACTGTTTGTAGTCATCCTTCACATCAGTAAGGAAGAAGAAAAAAGTATACATGTTTACTTCCTTTCTGACAATCTTTTTTTTTTGTTTTAAAGACTTAAGGCCTGAATCATTTTACTTCTGCATGAAAAAGTCCTCTAACTTTTCTTACAAGGATGTCCTACTGGCAATAAATTTCTCAGTTTTTGCCTGTTAAGAAAAATCTTTACTTCTACTCCGTTGAGGGATGCTTTTGCTGGATATAGAATTCTTGGTGTTCAAGGCTTTTTAAAAAAATTTCCAATATCACAAACATTTCCCTCCACTGTCTTCCTGAATCTGTTGATTCACCATAATCATTTCTTTTGGAGATCCTTCGCTATTCCTTATTCTTCTGAAGCTAATTATCCTTCATTCAGCTTCCTTCAAGATTCGATTATTCTACTAGTGATCCTTTGCATATCTTTCTGAATTTTTCTTAGCAGTTTCCATCTTTCCACTGGCATTAACCATCTGGTCTTGCATGTGCTCTACTTTTTCTTTAACCCATAATATATTAATGGCAGTTACTTTAAATCCCTATCTGATTATTCCAACATCTGTGTGCAGCTCTCATGGTTGAAACTGACACTATTTTATAGGGAGAAACTGAGGTAAGTAGGCTTTAAATATGAGAATTAATTTCAATCTGACATGGAGATGGGCAGTTTAATTGTTTTTGTAATTTTTAATGTGATTTACTTATTCCCATGGTGAGATATTTTTTCTTCTCTTGGCTTTGGAGCATCCTTTGAGTTGCTTCTCAGAATGAGTCTGTGTCTTTCAGCTCTTCCACATGGATCCACCATTGCTCTGAGTGTAGCTTATTAGTATGATGGCAGCATAGGATGAAGGATGGTTATGTTTTATGATTCTATTTATCAGTTTGGTTAGATTATAGCACCCACTTATTTGGTCAAACTCTAGTCTAGATGTTGCTGTAAAGGTAATTTTTAGATATAATGAACATTTGGAGCAGTAAATTTGTGTGTGTGTGTGCACGCGCGCACGTGCATGTGTGCTCTTTGCATGTACGTATTAAAGAGTGAACCCAGGGCTTTGTGCATGCTAGGCATGTGCACATCCACTGAGCTACATGCCTATCCATAAATCAGTAGACTTTGAGTGAAGCATTTCACACCCCCTCATATGTGTGTAGGTTTATCCAATCAGTTAAAGACATTAAGAAGAAAGACTGAAGTCCATCAAGGAAGAAGAAATTCTGCCTCCAAATAGCCTTCAGACTTCAGCTGCAACCTCTCTTCTTTCCTCCTTTTCCAGTCTTGCAGCCTGTTCTGTAAATTTTGTTTTCCAGACTATATAATCTATGACCCAATTCGTTAAAATCTCTCTCAGTGTTTATATATGTATAATTCTCTCTATCTACATACATGCATATACCCAATACACATATACAATCATGTATGCATGTTATGCATCTATATATGTATTAGAGGGTATGCACATATTATTTATATATGCATATGTCATATGATGCATGTATATATGCTGCACATGTGTGCATGCACACACACACACACACACACACACACACACATACACATTTACTCCTCTTGATTTGGATTCTCTGGAGAATCCTGACTCATACAAGCAGGGTTCTCTAATGTTCTGTCAGTCTGCTTTTAGAGGACCTCTGTCTCATGATGGCTTTCAGACCTGCTTCTGTCTTGCTTCAGACATGTTTTTTCTACTCCTGTCTCTGAATATGTTTCTCTAAAGTCTATCGTCTTGATGTCTCCCTCCTTGTTGACCATTGTTTTTATTTTTTGCTTACTTGTTTATTTTTTGTTTATTTGTTATTTATTATTGTTATTGTACTTATTTATTTGCTATTTGTTTTTTGAGTTATACATGAAGAGTTGAGGTATCTGAAGTGGGGTGGTTTCTTTCCTTCAGCTGAGAGATGATTTTGGAGTTGTTCTCTGGTTCAAGTTCATCCCTGGGATTCTGGACCTCTGTTAGGAAGAACTGTCTAAGAGGATGTCACAAAGCCTCCTCTTCCCATCCTGTCAGAGTCACAAGGGAAGCTTTCTTGAACCCTAACTGTGGGAACCTGGTGAGGTCCTGCAGGAAAGCTTGTGGAGTTGTGCAGGTCCCCTAGGACTCCAGCCTCCTGCAGAATCTCACTTTCACACATATCCCCACTCAGCCTCTGGCACTTCAACACCACTACTGACAACATGTTCCTACTGGCATAGACCTCAGATGGCTTCTGCTCCAGATAATCAAATCCTAGATGCTGTGCCTCTTTCGATATGACTGGCTCCAGAGCTGGCAGAGGTTATTTGCTCTGTGATGTGGTATCTTTTTTTCTATCAGATTTTTAAGTAGTAATAGTAGTCAATTTTATCTTGCAAACTATCTCATATTATAAAACAGGAGGAAGGTTATCTACATTCTTTATACATAGACTGAAAACAGGAGTACCTCCTTCGTATTTTTAATTCTTTGAAACTTTAACAATCCAATCATTATGCAAAAAAAAAAAAAAACAAACAAAATGCAGCTCAGTATGCTTGTATGTATGATTCCACTCTAGTGATCTTGAGGTAGGATTAAAGAAATAAAAGACGGATATAAAGGAGATAAAAAGAAGGACAAGGAAATATAACTTTGTTCTAAAAGTCTTGAGCTAAATTTCCACATGCCTTTCTTTCCCAAGGCAATTATCTTCTCACATATGTTTCTCCCAAATTTCCAGGAAATCTACTAATTTTTGCTCACAATCTTGAAGTTACTGAATCATCCCTTATGAAAATTTCCCTGTGCACTATTATTAACCTCTTGAATACATGTATTTTTTAGAATCAAATGAGGAAAGGGAAATAAAACCCTTATAATATACGGTACTTTTCCAATGCTGTCTATTGGTCAGATAATGGAGAAACCTAAGGGTCCTGAGAATTGCTAGTCCAAGATTTCAGGTACCAAAAAGGATGATAAGAGATAATATGGGAGGATATTGAAGTAGCCATCTTTGACCTGACAAAACTTTGTGCTCAGCACATGGGATTAGAATCCAAAGTATGGTTACTTACAGGAATATAGAGACTTTCATCAATTTTTAAAGCAACTTCTCTGAGTCTGTGTCTGTGTCATACACACACACACACACACACACAGGACACTCAAGAAAGTACATTTCTAAGCTAGATTTTGGCTTGCTTCCTTTTGACAAGCTAACTTGGACACTAGCCACTGTCTATTTCTGCTGCTATAAATTGTTTTATTCTACAATACACTGTGGCTTTTACATTTTTGTCAGTCTGGTACTTTTACATTTTTGTCAATCTGGTACTTTTGTCAGTCTGGTACATTTGAAATCACATGTAACTTT
Source organism: Glaucomys volans (assembly GCA_020662805.1). Lineage (NCBI taxonomy): Eukaryota > Metazoa > Chordata > Mammalia > Rodentia > Sciuridae > Glaucomys > Glaucomys volans. Next base: position 172,249 of record JAJEJO010000404.1, read on the forward strand.
AAACCAAGTGTGGTATTTTTCTATGACCATGGGTTGAGGAGATAAATGTTGGTTCATTGTCCTTAGACCAATGTCAGGATCATTACCTTTCAGATTAAGATTAAAGGGAATGGACTGATGGCAGGGTCTTTGGGGAGAGCTGAAGCTCATTTATTGTTCAATACCAGGCATTCCCAGAACTTGGCCTCTCATTCAATAGGCCTTGCAGAAAAGGTCTCAGGAATGGGCTGGGCTTATTGCCAGAATTTCCAGTAACAGATAGATGTAAGGAGGGCCCAACACCTCTGAGAGTACAGCATAGAAGATATTCCTTAAGCTTAGTCAAACCTTCACTTCCTGAAGGTGTTTCTATGAGGAATAATAAATCTCTATGATGATGTTTGAAGAAATGGAAAGCATTCTACCTGTGCAAATCTAAGGGTCATCAATCACTATATTCTCTTTCTTATGGTACATTGCTGTCCATCATTGTCCCACAGTGACATTTCTGCAATGGGTAAGAGCCATTAAGAAATAATGATCCAACCAGATACTGTGATGAATGCCTGTCATCTCAGCTACTCAGGAGGTAGAGGCAGGCATGTTCAAATCCAGTCTCAGCAACTTCACAAGACCAGGTCTCAGAATAAAAATAAGACGGGTTGGGATGTAGCTCAGTGGTAAAGACCCCAAGGGTTCAATTCCCAGTATGAAAAGAAAAGAAAAGAAAGTTTCTGAGAAGAAAAGATGTTCTGGGCAGTGAAGAAGTAGATGGGAAAGAAACATAGAAAGTGTTGGTCTTGAACCTAGAAGGTTTATTCTGTTTCCCACTGGGATACCTGTGGATCTTGAGGGCTCACTCCTTAAAATTCTCAACATTTACTCGTCTTTTTCCTAAAATCCTTTGATATTATTCTTTATCTCTTAAGCTTCATTCCCATGTTCTTTCACTCCCATTTTTTTGCAAGTAGTTTATTGCTTGATATATAATATTAGTGTGCATTCAACTATCTCATCCTTTCCCTTCCTGGAATAAACAAGCATAGTTGCATTATAAATACTCAAGGCATTATGACTGGTCCAGGTTGTTCCCACTGACTTCCTGTAAGATAATACAGACCTGCATTAAACTCCAGGCCAGGGGATTGTGTGCATATGATGAAAATTACATTATTTCTGAACTTCAGGTTTGTTTTTTGATGAAGGCATTTTCTCGTCTCCATATCAGGAGGAAATGGTAGAAAATAATGTGACTTCTGAGACAGATGTGTCCAACCTTGAAGAGCTGCCTTGAGAATAGATATGGATGAGTATAAATCTGAAAGGTCCCTTTCTAGACAGAAGCTGAAATTGGGTGATTTTTACTGATAGGAGGACTAACCTATAAGCTATAGACAAACCAGTGATAGAACATGAAGTATGAGAGTAGACAGATTGGACTGATAGGTGTGAAAAGAGCTGACAAGTCAGGAATCCCATGTGACATTAATGTATCTTGATATTTCATTGGTAGACCTTCCCTTACTCCTGTAAGGTTGATGCTGCCTGGGGCAGTTTAAAGTGAGGAGTATATGAGGAGAATATGGTCGCTATTTTGGATATCAGTATGGCATCCTACTTATATGATTTTTTAAAGTCCTGTAAATCATTAGAGAAGACACTGATGGAGACTATTGGGGTAAGTGACATTTGGACAATAAATACGCATTTTATTCTTTGAATGTATTGGAAATTTCTGAAAACTATCTAAAAAGCAATACTCTCCTCCCCCCCAAAAATGTAATGATTTAACACATTTGATAAGTATGATTTGATAAGTATATTCTTATATTCTTATACTTATCAAATATAGCTGATAGAAAAAAGATCTGCAAAGAAATCCACTTAGCTCTAATTGATGAGAGTGGGTGTGTGGGTGTGCACAAATTCCCACATATGTGTGTTTGTGCAAGTGCATAGAATGGTAGAAAATTTAGGTCTCCTTTTCTGAATCATTATCCCAGCTCTCTTAGGTAAATTACTCTGACACACACAAAGCTGAACTGACGTTGGTGATATTCTTTATTAAATTCTCACAACCATAAAATGGGTCAGGATGATAGCTGACAATGATAATTTCCCAAAGTCTTGAACACCCAGATTGAGTATTCCATTATTTATCAAAGGTTTTTTTCCATCAAAATTAGTCACTCGATAGACTGAGATTAACATAGAAGCCAAATCTTGACACAGAAATGGGGACTAAATAGGCAACAGGACAAGGACATCCAGTGTGGGGATGAAAGCCTTGCACAAGGAGAGATGGTAATTGTCATTAAGGTTCTGCAATAGATGGGAGGGTTTTACTGATGGGAAACTGCAGGCAAGTGCTATATGCAAGTCCAGGAAACTATCATCCAGTTCTGTGAGTCAGCCCTGGAGACTCAAGGGTACAGCTGTTCTTTCTTACATGTAGAGTTTCAGTGTATGAAACTGATCCAGCTAAATTAAATGATTATTTATTAGTAAGTATTATGAAAAGTACATTTAAGAACAGGAAACAAATCTGAAGTCTAGTTACTCTAGTGTAGGCCAGAGTCACAGACATGGCGCAAGAGAGGAGGGGAAGCTGCAGTAATAAAGAAAAGTGTCAGTGGCTTAGAAATGCTTATTTCCTTTTCATGACATATTTCTAGTGGAAGTTGTTTGCGCATCCAAATCTGTAATACCATCCTTGTCCTCCTTCTGGGACCCAGCTAAGAGCGCAGCTCCCTCATGGGTTATGGAATACTTTTAGTGGCAAGGAGAAAATTAAAAAATTAAAAAATTAAAAATTAAAAAAATATGCCATAAACATTTACTCTTAAAACTCCTGCCCTGAAGTGAAATATATCATTTTTTTCAGATTTTATAAGGGGAAAAAACCAATGCTATGGTTTTTTATTTATGTATTAAGAATGTTGCACAAAGTATTTAATTCAATTCCTCCAACAATCCTCCATGGTCCATGTATAAATTTAATAAGAACACTCTGATTTTGAAGATGGAGAAAATTGAATCTCAAAGAAGACTGCAAAGTTGTAGGTTCAGAAGTTCAATCTCACCTATGAATTGCTTTTTCAGTTCATTTACATGATGACTCCCCATTTCCACCACCTAAGCAGCTCACAAACATTTCCTACACAGAGAAGGAAGAACACAAAGCAATTGCAGCCAGGAATCCCAATCACTGGAAACACAGTCTTGAAAGAAAATCCCTAAAATCACTCTGCTATCCAGACATCAAATTTTAGGTGTGCTTTCAAATCCCATATTGTGGCACACAATTGTAGCTTTTTCTTTTGCCACGAAATGAACCCCAGCCTCAAGAAATGTGTTTATTCAAATAAATCTGCAGAGATGATATATCTTTTTCAAAGGTCAACATTGTACAGTATTTTTCTTCCTTTGGAAGAGATGATTTAAAGTGTGTGTGTGTGTGTGTGTGTGTGTGTGTGTGTATTGTTGGTGGTGGTTTTTACTTCTACCAGCTAGGCTGCCTTGTAACTAGCTCTCCTGTGTGAATTTATCTAGATGATCTAGTTCTGCCTTAATCTAAACACACAGATAAGAGGTGTAGCAGGCTCCCTCCCCACATGTATTTCTTATTCTAGAGGAGTAGCTGAAGTCCTGAACCTTGTTAGAGAAAGAGGCAATCTGGAAAAGGACCTTGGATATGAATCATGGCGCTCTCCCTCAGCTTATTAAAGTCCTGTCTATTCCTGTTTGGCCTCCGATGTTGTTTTGGTGCTCTGTCAGGGAGATTTTTGAGTGGTGAATGAACAGTCAGATATTTTGCAGTTTATTGCTGTGTATGGACATGAGCTATTTGTCAGAGAGCCAACCACAGCCACCTCAAACAATGCTCTCTCTCTCTTAAAAGACTAAGCAGATTATTGATAAGGGCAGTTTTAGCAATGGAAGAAAAATATATTTAGGTTTCCAAGAAACTTGGAACATCACAACCTGAAACACCACAACAGTACTTAGAAACTAAAAACTCTGAAGTGCTTCTTAAGGTTTCAAAATTATTCACACACATTTTTGTCTAATAAAATAAACATTCCAATATTTAATAAAGTCAGTTCATACTACATTAACTGTATGCTGTCCACTAACAAAAATTTATTAATTATATACTTACTATAGAATAATTTTATTTAGATTTACAATAGTTGGAAAGAAACATAGTGTCTTATTCTTACATTCATTGTTAAATCTTACTAGATCACGGGTCCTTAAAAAAGATTTTGGAAAAGAAGTGTTCTGACAGATAATAAATTTACCAATATAAAATTAAAATTAACCCAGTTCATTTGATTGGAAGATTCAGAAAACTATTTTTCAAATTTCTCATCAATGAAGACACCCATTACATTGTTCTGCACAGTTTCTCCTGCCCATAAAACATTTCTGGAGAAATAGTTATTTTACAGATGCAATCTTCCGAGTATGTAAAAAGTGTAAAATTTTTGTTAAAAACCACTGAAGAGAAAAGTAGCATCTATTGTTTTAAGTGGTCATGGAGCTCAATAGGCCAAAGCATTTATTTGAGTAGTTAAGGCTACTATACAAATGACTGTGGGAGTGATAAAGAAGGGAACCATAAACCATGAATAACATTGCTCTTAAATTATTAATATTGATTGACTTGTTACACAATAGAATAAATTGTAGAAAGTTTCTTATTTTATGTATTTCTGTAATTTTAGATTTTCATCAAGCATTCATTGCTAAGTTATGTATTATATACATACATATATATACATACAAAATGTTTTTGAAAGGTAAATGTGTGTGTGTTTGATTTGAAATTCTTACATGTGTGCAGAGTAGACAGAATGAGGGAATCTCCAAATGATGCTGAGTTGAGATTTCTGATAAAGTAACAAAATTCACACTTAACACAGACTTTTTCTTTGAGGCATTAAGGTCAAACATTGAAGGGGCATTTTTCTAAATTAAATTGCGAATTTGTTTTCATGATATTGGATTTCCACCCAGAAGATCATTATGAACTCTGAACATGATACAAACAGCAGCAAACCAAGGGCACTGCAAAGCAGAAACTCAGATGGATTTTTGTGGGGTGCACAGACTCTGATGAGAGAGATTACTCTCTCTCTCTTTTCCTTCTTGGATTCTTACTCTCTCTCTCTTTTCCTTCTTGGATTCTTCATCTGCGTTTACAGAGGCCATGGGATGGGTAGCCAGCTTTGAAGGGCAGTGGTCTTTCCAATGACACCTTCATTGCTTCCCACGCCATGCTCAATGCTCTTGGCCAACCCTAAAACCCATGACAACACCAAATCAATTTGTAAAATCTCTCTCATCAGAGTCTGTGCACCCCACAAAAATCCATCTGAGTTTCTGCTTTTCAGTGCCCTTGGTTTGCTGCTGTTTGTATCATGTTCAGAGTTCATAATGATCTTCTGGGTGGAAATCCAATATCATGAAAACAAATTCACATTTTAATTTAAAAAAATGCCTCTTCAATGTTTGACCTTAATGCCTCAAAGAAAAAGTCTGTGTTGAGTGTGAATTTTGTAACTTTATCAGAAATCTCACCTCAGCATCATTTGGAGATGGATAGAGAGATGATAGATAGTAGATAGATAGATAGATAGATAGATAGATGATAGATCAATCGATAGGTAGATAGATAGATGATAGAGAGTAAGCTACAGGTATATAGATATATCTCTCCATTTAACCTAATAAGAATATAAATATTGTTATATTTGTATATTTTTAGTCTATGTTTCTATCATCTGCTAATTATATTCTTTATTCTTACTTAGTTTTTACATTTCTTTTCTAATTGCTGGACTCCTTTCAAACAATCCCCTATAAATTATTAATTGAATTGGTGTCCTAAACTCTTAGCTATTTTTATACTTCTTATAGATTTTTGTTCTTTTCCTTTACATTATGAAGAACTTCTCAAAGTATCTTTGTGCCATTTATACCACTCACTGCCCTCAATATAGATTTTATTTCTCTTAAATCATTATATGCTTCCTGGTTAGTACTTATTATTATTTTATCTTTTCTTTTTATCTTTAAAAATCCCAAATATATAGTGTTTTAAAATATTATTAAGAATACCAATGTTGCTGAAATGGCCATACTACCAAAACCAATATGCAGATTTAATTTAATATGGATGCAATCTCCATCAACATACTAATGACATTCTTCACAGAACTAGAAAAAAATAGTCCTAAAGTTCATTTGGAAGAATAAAAGACCTGGAATAACCAAAGCAATCATAAGCCAAGAAAGTGATGCTGTAGGCATTATAATGTCTGACTTCAAATTATACTACAGAGCTATAGAAATAAAAACTGCATGGCAATGGCATAAAAACAGACATATAGACCAATAGTATAGAATAGAAGATTCAGAGACAAAACCACACATCTACAGTCATCTGATCTTTGACAAAGGTGCCAAAAACATACATTGGAAAAAAGACAACTTTTTTTTTAAACAAATGATTCTGGGAAAACTGGTTATCCCTATGTAGAAGAATGATACAAAATCCTTATCTCTCACCCTGCACAAAAATTAACTCACAATGGATCAAAGACCTAAAAATTAGATCCGAAACTATGCAACTCCTAGAAGAAAATGTAAGAGCAATACTCTAACATATAGGCACAGGCAAAGACTTTCACAATAGGATCCCTAAAGCTCAGGAAATAATTCCAAGATTTAATAAATGGAATGACATCAAATTAAAAAGTTTCTGCATAGCAAGGGGAACAATAAATAATGTGAAGAGAAAGCATACAGAATGGGAGAAAAATCTTTGCTAGCTATTTTTCTGACAGAAGACTAATATCCAGAATATATCAAAAAGCTTAACACCAAAAAACATTACTCAAGTAACAAATGGGCAAATTAACTAAACAGACACTTCCCAAAAGAAAAATTATAAATGGCCAACAAATATATGAAAAAATGTTTAACATCAATTAGCAATTAGGGAAATTCAAATCAAAACTATGCTGATATTTCAACTCACTCCAGAATAGCATCCATGAAGAATCCAAACAATAATAAGTGCTGGAAATGACGTGGATCACAAGAAAAACTTTTGTATTGTTGGTGAAATTGTAAGTTAGTACAGCCACTAGGTAAATCAATATATAGGTTCCTCAAAAGACTAGGAATGGAACCACTGTATGACTCAGCTATACCATTGCTAGGTATTTAGCCTGAAGAATTAACATTGGCATATTAGAGCAAAATGTGCATACCTGTGTTTATGTAAGCACAATTCACAATAGTCAAACTATGGAAACTCCTAGGTGTCAATGGATTAGTGGATAAAGAAAATGTGGTGTATATCTACACAAAGGAATTTTATTCTGCCATAAAAAGGAATGAAATATGTCATTTACAGGAAAGTGAATGGAACTTGAAAATATTGTGTTAAGCAAAATAAGACAAACTGAGAAAGTCAAGGGTCATATGTTATTTTTTTCTCATATGTGGAAGCTAGAGAAGAAAAAGGGAAAGAAAGACGGAGAGGAATCTCAGGAAAGATGAAAAGAGATGATCAGTAGAGTAGAGGAAAGGAACCAAGAGCAGGAAGGAGGGAAGGGAACAGTGAAAAACTGGGGAATAATATTGGCAAACTATATTGTTATTTTATGTGCATGTACAAATATGTAACAATGAATCCCACCATTGTGTAAAATTTTAATGCATCAATAAACATATGGAAAAACATCATATTATTTTATAAAACTTATTTTGAGTTTCTGGGGTGAGAATTTTGAAGTAGTGTCTGGATTTTGAGGATGAGGTAAGTGTATTTTAACAAGTCATATGCTAATGTGTGTATGTATGTGTATATGCATGTGTATGTATGTATGCATATTTATATGTATGTGCATGTGTTTATTTAAAATTTATTAAGCATACTGTAGTATATTTATGCTTGATTAATTATGACCCAGTTTTAGTATAATGTAGCATACGATTTGAACAAAGTAATGGGAAAAATTCCTTTGCATATATGCAACTGAGAAATAGTTTGATGAGCACAGATCCTGGCAGAATTCCCAGTTCCTCGAGAGCTATCATGTGTTTTATCTTTGTTTGACAGAAACAGAATATTTTCCTTCTTTACAGAGTGGTTTGCTAACATACTGAGCAGATGAATTGTGTGAAAACTTCAACCCCAAAATAAAATAGTCCTAAGTCTCTAAGGCCCAATCAGTTCATGAAGTGCAGTGGTGTGGTGAGGGGGCTTCCATGTATTTAAGAATACAATGTTTACCTATTTTCAGACTCTTAGATTAGGGAATCCATGTACTCTTCTTATTTCAGTCTGAGAGGTTCATTGTGGAAAATTAAAGATTTCTTTAAAAGTCCTCAGAAACCCTAAATGGTTAGTATAGCCCAAGTTAGAAAATAGCATTGGCCTAAGAATAATGAGAAAAATAAATTTTCAGGATATAATACTTAGGCCAGGATATGGACTATGTCCCTTGAAACACTAATGATGAACTTATGACTGTATCACATCTTTATATTTAGAAAAACAGGTATATGCATGCACTTAATATAGATGAATCATATGATTCTACCCACCTACCAAGTATCCAGACCCACATGTGTGAGTTCTAATGGAGATTGGAAAGTTTTTACTCCAACCAATAAAACAAAATAAGAATATGATGCATTCAGATATTAGAAAAATTGGTAATATCTACATGCTTACTCTTAGGAGATCAATGTTCTGAGATTAAAAGAAATATTTTTATATATTTGTTGACTTAGAGAACAATATTAAATAAAAGATCGTATCTATGTAATACCTTTTCATATACTACTTCAAATATATGAGATGTATAAAGTATAGAGATGTGCTGTGCACTACTGTGCTTTAATTAACAGCACATTTAAAAATGCAAATTAAATCTCATTTTAAGTGTTCTTACCACTATATGTGTGTATATGCACTGTGAAGTCAAAAGAGATTTCCATAATTACATTACACAATGAATAAATCTGGTTTTTTTATTTTTGAAAGTGTTAATTATGTTTTGAAAAAAAATTCTTATCTTGGAAGAATTTTAACAAGTGAATTAGAGAAAAGAAAATTTAGGGAAGTATGAATAAACATTTCAGGAGACCTCCTGGGATTGATCTCAGCAGAATTTGCAGCAATAGAAATCATTCCCTGTCCTTAGAAGAGGAAAAGAGTTGAAAAAGGCCAAAGCGTTTGGATATTTGTCCATCTTCACATGTGATCTGTGATTTTGAATCTGAGTATCAATTAAAGTGAAGAATATCTATTTTGTTCATGTCATCATGAATCCATTAGAAACTAGCAAACTCCCATCATTTACCTCTAAGAATAATGTATTTTTGCTTTTTGTATTAATTAGGGTGTTAATTAGCTACTGCTAAAAATTCCAAAATTTCACCTTTCAGGCAAGACAATTTGAAGGGGCATGTAGGAGTCAAATGCTTTGCTTCCACTGTCTGAAGTGAACACAGAGACCAAGAATAATGCAGAACTGCTTTTTAAAAAGCTGGCCCTCACTGAACATGGTGGCATCCTCCTATAATCCCAGCCACTTGGGAGCCTGAGGCAGGAGGATCAAGTTCAAGGCCAGACTCAGCAATTTAGCAAGATCCTATCTCAAAATAAGAAATAAAAAGGTTGAGGATGTGACTCCGTGGATAAATGCCCATGTGCTCAATCCCTAATAAATAAATAAATAAATAAATAAATAAATAAATAAACAAACAAACAAATAAATAGCTGGCCCTGAAGCAAAAATCATTGCTGAATTCCCTAGGATTAATCATAGTAATGCATATAGGACTTGGGAAATGAACTTCATGCCTAAGAAGCTGCATCCCAGAAATAATAAAATGTAGAAAAAAAAATGGCTTTAAAATTTTTCTTGGTATGGACTTGATACACTACCTGAGGTGATAGTGACAGTGATAATGTTATATTCTCCCTCCATGTAAGTATTATTCTACAAAATTCATTTTATTCTATTTTTGAACCAAGTATTTAGATGTAGTTCAACTCTGGTTCACAAACTTGAAGTGTATGATTAAATGTTGTTGTAGTATATTGGTATTTAGTATGTTAGCACAGTGTACAATGAAATGGTTTTTAGTATATTCAGAGACCTGTGAACTACCAAAATCAAGTTTTGAAACAATTTGAAAGTGCATGCATATTGGTAGTCAGTCCCCATTCTTCTTATTCTGCCAATTCTAGAAAACCAACCATTGCTTTATCTAAATTGTCTCTTCTGGACATTTCATATAAAATTCAACTAGTATTTTGTGACTGACTTCTTTTGCTTTACATAAGGATTCAACGTTTGTGTATAAGTAATATTTTGTTCTGGAGGCTTTTTTTCTTGTTCTTTGCACTAGTTGCTCTGGTTAAAACTTCTAGTACATTGCAGAACAGAAGGGGCAAGGGCAGTCATCTCATTTGTTTACTATTATTTTTTTTTAATTTTTAGTCTTCATTTTGATTCATTGTACACAATGGTATTTTTTATCTTAAGAGAAAAGCATTCTTTTTTTCATCATTATGTACTTTGTAGATGAATTTTACATAATTTTCTTTATCCGATCAAAGAAGTTGTCTTCTTAGTTTCTTGAATATATTTACCTTGAAAAAATGTTGAATTTTCATCAGATTATTTTTATGTGTGTGTGAATAGAGATTATCAAGAAGATTTTGTCTATTATTACATTAATAGTATTTATTACATGAATTGATTTATAAATGTTGAGTCAACCTTGCCTTCTTAAGTACACTTAGCCCTGGTTTATAATCTTTTTTACATATAGCATGATTCAGTTTGCTCGAGTTTCTTGAGGATATTTGCAACTACCATCTTCTCTCCTTATCAACATTTTCATTTCCACAGATTCAACCAACTGTAGATACTTGGAAGATAAAATGTTATGTTGTTGCTGAGCGGTGCTATGTAGTCAAGCCTATGATGGTTGCTCTTTTTCAAACTTGTGATTACTCTCTAAACCATATAGCATAACAATTATTCGCCTAGCATTGAAATTGAATTTGGTATTTGATTAGGTAATTAGAGATGATTTAATGTATACAGGAGGATGTGCATTAATTACATGTAAATGCTACATCATTTTATATCATGGGTATTAGTATTCATAGAATTTGGTATCCATAGGGGTCTTGGAATCAATGCCCTGGGGATCAAAACATGAATATATGTAATCTGGCTTTGCAATTTATCATCACATAACATTATGACACTTCACATATATAATGTGATAACTTTAAAACTGTATACTTCTTCTCTATTTTGTTATTGTTTGACTACTTATTATGCTTATTGAAAGCATAATAATTGAAATACAGTATTTAAGAAAGCATTGTAATTCTATTGATTTTGAAAAAAATAATAGAAAAACACTCAAAAAAATTAAAAGAGTCTCAGGTTATACAGAATCAATTTTAAAATATGAGATGACATAAAATAATGAGGGTTACCTCAATAGAGAGATACATGGATTCATGCTTCAGGAAAACAATCTGTGGAATTTGGTTTTCCAGTAATATATTGGAACAGAATTTCAGAGAACCATATCCACCTAGGATCATTTGCCTAAAATTTTGTACAACATAGTCTTAAATTTTGTTTTGATTTTTAATTTACATACTATAAAATTCACATTTATAGGTGAAACGTTTCACAAATATTGACTAATACGTAGAGGTATGAAACCACCATCACACTCACAGTACTATAGTTCAGCCATACAAATCATCTTATGGCTTTCCTTCTGTCCACGCTCAATACCAGAAAATAAACATCCTTCGGCATATTTATACATTGTTTTTTCCTAAATGTCATATTAAAGAAATTATATATAGTAGCCCTATAAGTTGGTCTTTCTCCACCTACTATGATGCATTAAAGGCACTTAAGACTCATCGTGTCGTATGAATCAGTAGACAGTTCATTGCATTGGTGAGTAACATCCCACTTTGTAGATATACTATGATTTGTTGATCTGCTCATCAAGAGAAAGACCCACAGGTTTTTTCTAGCTTTGCTGATTAGGAATAAAGCCACTATGGATGGTCAAAAATGGGATTTTGTAGAAACATCTCTTTTCTCATAAGTAAATATTTAGAAGTGGGATTATATAGTTAGGATGTGCGTGAACATTTTACTGTTTTTCTGTTTTGTTTGGTTTAGTTTGTTTTGCCTTGTTTGAGGTCAAACCCAGGACTTTGTCTGCTCTACCAGGGAGCTTTGACTCCAACCTTTAAGTATTCTTTTAGCCCAAGCTTTAGTTGGCAGAGGGAGGAACCATGTTCTAATTGTTAACAAATACTCCCCTCAATAGACATGAGATGACATTTCTTACTGGGTAAAAGTTTCAGGTTATAAGTGTACATGTTATTTTGTGGCCTGATTCTCTGTTCATAGACATTGATGGATAATGAAATCAACCTAGTCAAAAATTGTGAAAATTACATATATTGGGGGGTGAACTAGGATTGGAATCTAGGGAAATGGGTTGAAAATGTGCTCTGAAGCTTTACAAAATGGAAGCTAATTTAGACCTTTAAACCAAAGGTCATTGGGAATCATATCACTTGTTAGTCAGAAATTATGATCGGTGCTGACAAAAGTTAAACTGTCTTGTATGAAGGGGATTGCATGCAGTCTCAGTCTCTGGGTACTCTGGCAAAGGAGTCCATTGTATAGAAGTTCAGTGGAGGCTGACGATGTTTCGTGAAACTGCAGTTGGTTCAACCAGAGATCAGCTTGCATGCCAGGGGCATGTCTGCAGCTCAGCTCAAAACTTCAGCTATGGATGTGTCTGACACCAGCTTTTACACTGCTTCCAAACTGTTTAAGTGCCCCAAATAAATGCTGCTTCATTTTATTTCCTTCCTTGACATAGGTCTTTGGATAACTTAGTAGCTTACACTGTTTAGAGTTAACAGAGTTTTTAACATTCAAGGAACCTCATTTTTAAAAGTATTTTGAATTTTCTATCAGAAGCAATAATCATCTTAATGTCACCAGCTCAGTGAGTCTGTTAGCTCAAACAGTATAGAAATCAAATCTAGTTAACAAAGAAAGGGTTAGTAAGAATTAATTGTTGAATTTTTCCCATAGTAAGGTGGTTATTCTACAGAAAGAGTTGGAAAGAAAGGTGGCTACCACATAGGCAGTGTAGCAAGGAAATCAAAGGGTGAAGAGCATAAACAACTTATGTATGTTTTGGGACTAGAAATTAACATATTCATAAGCTATGTTGCTGTCTCTCATTGCACTTATGCCGATTTGCATGTGCTCAAAAATATGTCTCAAATTGTGTTAGGTCACCCCTCTTGAAATATCTTACATTTGGACTAGCAATTTTGGTCAGATCTGCCTGCACTGGTTTCATGCTTTCCTGATGTTTGTCTTGAACAGTGTATGCAGTTGATGAGGTCTTCCGGCCATTCATCTTAAGTAGAAAGCATCCCATCTTTGTCTTTCAACAGTCACCAACTTAAAATTTAACACTATACTCTTGGCTCAATAATAGTAATATTTTGCATCGTTTGTAGTCTAGTTTTTAAATAAGTATTATTATATCTAAAGACAACAAAAACCTGCGGTATAGAAACTCTTGTGCCTATTGTGCAGATAAGGAGCTAATCCTAAACTGAACAAGCAGAAATGCTATCATTAGCATTTAAGTGTCCATGGATTAACAACAACAAAAGCAAAGCATTAACCAATTTAGGAGAAAATGAATTAGGAGGGATGCTTAGTATTATCAGAATGAAATCTTGCCTAAAAGAGAACTAAAAGTGGAGCTCTCTAAAGAATCTAGAACATTAGGTTGATATAAACAAGGGGGTAGAAGTGGGTGGCATTGTTTATGGCAACATAATTAGAGCTAATGGGATGAAATTAGGGGAATTATGGAGGAGTTCAAAGTTAAACAAATTGGGGAGTTAGGAGCAATTAACAATAATGCTGTATTTTCTGTTGATTTTTAAGAAAAAACATTTTTTATCTGTAATAATGAATAGTTGAGGAGTCTAATTTCCAATATATGTTTGGGACACTGTTCAAAACATAAATTTCATCATGCACAGCCATAGAAATGAAAATGTGCACCCCATAATTTGTACCCCAATGAATCAAAATGAAGTTTATAAAAATAAAAATAAAAAATAAATAAATAAATAAATAAATTTCAGAATGGTAGCCAGCAGCAAAACAATATATACACATGTGTGTGTATGCACGCACAATATATTTTAGGTGAGTTAAACACGTTTTAAAATACCTATAATGTGCAAGAGACATTGCTCATTAAGCTAAAAGATGGTGCTTTTTATAGGTTTTCAATTTAGTCCTTTTTTTTTTGCAGTGGTAGGGATTGAACCCAGGGCCTTGTGCTTGTAAGGCAAGCGCCCTACCAACTGAGCTATGTCCCCAGCCCTCAATTTAGTCCTTTATAATTTGACAATGACAGTAAAATTTTTATATTATATGCACAATTAACATTTTCCTTCTTCATACTCTATATGATTATAACATGTCATGGTGATAAAGTGTTTTCCTAAAATAATCTATAAATGTTTTAAACGGTAGCAATAGAAACTTTGTAAACTTTACAAACTGACTAAAGAACTCTTTGCAGTTGTAATTTTTCCCTGTAACAATAGTTTTAACAACTCAGATAATCCTAGCAATTCTAATTTTTCCATTTCAAAGCCAATTTGTATCCAACATTGACTTGATTTGTATGAACTTTAAATTACAAGTAATCACATTTTGTTTAATCATGAAAAACTTTATCCAGGAATTGCTTTTAATAAAACCCTCAATTTATTTCTGATCTATTCAAACATTAAACAGTATTGAAACAGTCTTAGAAGCTGCCTTTACTAAAAGCACTGACTCTTAGGCCTGCAGATGCCCAGTGGGTAACTCACGGCAGAATGAAGTTTTCCATCTCTGCTTTCATCTATCCCCTTTAATATCTTAAACTTCTTAACCTGATCAGCTCTGCACATAGGCATGTGAATCATTTAAAAAAATGTTCATTTCATGTAAGGTTTATTAGTCCTAAATTTACCTAACCTATCTCATCCCGCTTCAAGAATGAGGCAAGATGCCTAACATCCATTTCAGAACCCTGGAGTAGTGTCTAGAAGTCTTTGGCCATTGTGCTATAGCTTCTGGAACAGCAGGATTCATTGCCTTGTGGGAACTAAGTTGCCACCTTCCAGGACCACAGGTCTAATGGATAAATACCCTGCATCCTGTGAGCCCCTCAAATGATGATGACTTCTCCAGAGACCCCTCAGAGAACCAAAACTGAGAGAATAATCAGCACAATTTGATAAAGACTGCTTAATTGCTTAAGTATGTGTACGTCTTGCCCACGCCCCAATTCTTCCTCTATGTAAACCTAAAGCCACTTATGGTAGGACCCTGAAAACTAGGCCGAGATGTTGGAGCTCACTTTGCCTTTCCAGTATTGAAATAGTATAAAATTAAGGGCCCCTCTGAAAATGAGGACAACTTCCTCATGCAGATAGTAAAGCCTCTGGCCTGGGAGAAGCCAAGGAAGCTGAGAATTGAGGTTGGCCCCTAGCCTGGCCTATCACAGGCTAAATAAATTACATAAGTACATCATCAGGCCTTTTTAAAATTTTTTTTTAAATTTATTTGTTCTAATTAGTTACACATGACAGTAGAATGCATTTATACATTTTGATAGAACATACTTAATTAGAGTGTAATCTCTCATTTTCAGGATTTTGTTTCTATAAATTGTAACAGCTTCAGTGGGACTGGCAGTTTCCAGTTGGATCAAACTACTACAATTTTTCTTTCCTTTTTCACAAGATTGCCTATTTCTTAAGTGTGTGGGCAGTTGATTCCAACCATCCAGAATCCAGGCAAGGTGCCTGAACTAGGCTACTGGTAACAATAGAACCATATTGGTTAAAGTTCTTTTTCTGCTTTTCACCATTAGCTTTCTGTTTGGTTTTTGGGGCAAGTAGATAGAATTCCAGGAGTCAGGTGTCTGACCTAGGACTCCAGTAACAGTATTTTCATAAATAACTCAGGGGAAAGTCACAAGAAAGACATCATGATGTAGTAGGATGATTTTCACACAGAAATACTTCTTGAGTTATTGAAAATTGATCAAATATTTGATTGGGAACAAAGGTATAACATGAGCATATTTAAGGATTGTATATGGCCATATAAATACGTTTAATTTCTCTTTTTCTTTCCATTTTGCACATATAATCTTTTGCTAACAAGAGGAAACAAGACAGAATGCTGATGATGTAATGAAAATCCTTCCTTCTGCTAGGAAAATTATTCAAAATCTCTCTAAATGCAAGGTTAGTTGCTCTATGCTAGTAACTGAGCTATCATATGCCTCTAGGTATAATCGTTATTCAAGATTAGAGAATTAAAGTGCATGGCTTAAATATGCTCATCAGTACTTCCCACGGAGATGATACAGGTTTGACAGGTACAGAGACAAGGCCAGACTGCAAAGAATTCACAAGTTTATTAGTTTAACAATGGAGTCCACTAAAAGAGGGCAGGGGAAAACAGTGGTGGAATATGAAGATAATAATTAAGAGCCAGGAGGGTGGCATCCTTGCTCAGAGAACATTCTGTTAAGGAGAGCACTGGAGGATTGAAAATAGGAAGTCTGAGATCAAATGGTGTCTTGTTAGATTCTGAATAGTCATTTTCAAGAGCCCTCAGGACATAGGCTGTATTGCTTCTAATGAAGCACAGGACATGCCACCCCAAAACGTGACTATCAGAGATCAGAATATGCTATCCTTAATATGTCTCTGGCTTAAGGGTTATTTTGAGCTGGTTATTTTGAGAAGATTCAAACATAGGAGAAGCTCTGAAAAGTTACTGCTTTTATAAGGAAAATTTATCTTTAAGTAAGAAATGTTCATTTGTAAAAGTGTCTCCCTTTCTGTATCAGAAGGAACAGGTCAACTACATCACTAGACTCTTAGTCCAGGGAGAAGGCATGAATTTAAATACACCTACCAGAATGTACCCCTTTTTATGGCTAGATAGTCTGTCCCCTCACCCTTCTTTTTTGGTTCTTCTTTTGTGATTCAGATCCACCAGTCTAGGAACACTCTTTTCAATCTCATCACAATTTACTCATGTCTCTGCATCTTCTGCCACGTATACAGGAGGCATACAAGTTATTAAAATTCTTTTTAATTTTATCTTGTTTATCTACCTTTTGATGTGGAAAGTCCCCACTAAGAACTCATCAAGTGTGGAAAACAAATTTATTTTCCTCCTCTACACTACTGCACTGTCCAGGACATTAGGAATTTTGTACTAGAAGTGAAATACCAGGTTACTTCTCCTTCTGATACCTGGTTTATTAGTCAGCTTTGCATCACTGTAGTCAAAATACTGAACAAGAACAACTTAGAGGAAGAATGATTTATTTTGGTTCATGGCTTCAGAGGATTCAGTCCTTTTCAGCTATTGCCAAAGCAGAAATATGGTGGAAGTGTGCAGGCAGAGGAAAGTTGCTCAGCACATGGCAGCCAGGAAGCATGGGAGTGGGGGGCACCAAGGAGATGATTAACTCTTACAGCACACACCTCCAAGTGACCTACTTCCTCCAAATCAGTTCCACCTCACTGGAGTCCATTCAGCTATCAGTGGACTCCAATCTACTGATGAGGTCAGAGACTCATTATCTAATCACTTCCCAAAAACCCCATCTCTGAACATATAAGACCCTGGGGACGGTCCAGATCCAAACCATACCATTTTGCCCTGACTCCCAAAGGCTCATACACAACCCACAGTGCAAAATGCATTCAGTCCATTTGCACTTGTCCCCACATAATTAATGGTTCCACTACTGCTCAAATGTCCTAGTGCAAAGTCTCTTCTGGGACTCAGGGCAAACTCTTATTGTGAGCACCTGTAAAAATCAAAAGTACATTATATGCATCTGATATACAATGGCACAGAGTAAACATTCCCATTCCAAAAGGGAGGAACAAGGACATAAAAGGATTGGGACCAAAGCAAGACTAAAATCCAGCTGGGCAAATATCAAGTCCTATAACTCCATATCCAACCTGGGGCATGCAGTGCCCACAAAGGGCTTGAGCATCGGCGCCCCTGTGGCCTTGCCAGTTGCAGCCTACGTGGACTCTCTCTCTGGCTGGTTTTGTTCGCCGCCTGCAGTTTTCCTACACAGATATTCCACATTCCTGTCATCTTGTGCTTCCCGGAGTCTCCATTTTGTCTTGGGCTTTACCATCACAGCTTCACACAGTGTCCTCTCAGGGGCTGCCAGTAGGACTTTAACTCAATACACATTCTCTGGCTACTCAGGCCTTCCTCTGAATTCTTGGTGAAAGTTTCTATGACCCCTTAAGTCCAGAGTCCAGCATTCCTGAAGAACCAGAACCACGTGGCTGACAGTAACTGGGGACCCTTGGACAATGGCTGCAGCAGCCTCTTGAGTGCCCAGGCATCAGAGCATGATGAAATGAATCCAGATAAACAACTTTTTAATCACCCTGGTGCTCTCTAAGAGCCACATCTTTCAAATAAGCTTTCACTCTTACATCTTTGAGACTGCCCATGGGTATAGTATTGTTGATTCCTGAGATGCCCTCAAGGTATTGTTCCTATAGTTTCTATGCAAGGTATTTGATTTCTCTTTAATGGCAGAATCTAAGCAGCCACACTTTCCTCATTGCCAATTTTATATGCATTTTTCTAACCAATTTGCAAATTAAAAAAAATCATTCCTCACTGCTTTCTTTTCCTGCGTATCACAGCAGACCTGGTTAAAAATGGTCAGCACACTCACATGGCTGCTATGCTGCCTTGAAATTTCCTCTGCCAAATTAATAAGTCCATCACCTTTAAATTCCGTCTCATAGAAAGTCTTGGGACATGAACACAATACAGACACATTCTTTGCCAGACTGTAACATGAATGGTGTCTAGTTCAATTATCACAGAGTCCACAATATCATCTAAAACTTCATGAGCCCAGTATTTACTGACTGCATTCCTATCAACATTCTGTTCTCCACTCCCACCAGAATTGCTTATTAAGCTCTGTTTATACCATTTTAGGACTTCTCCAGTATGCACTTCCAAACCTTTCCAAACTTCTCCCACAAACCAATACTAAAGACTCTTGAACCACATAAGTATAATCACAACAATGACCCCTCTTCCCGGCAACAATTATGTATTCATCAGTTTTGCATTGCTGTGACCAACATATCTGAAAAGAGCACCATAGAGGAGAAAAGATTTATTTGACTCATGGTTTCAGAGGTTCAGCTCATGATTGACTGGGGGTTATTGCAAGCAAGCTATGTTCCCCTGAACAAAACAAGTATGGGTATTCTATTCAGGGAACATGAATGTATTCATATAGGAAAGCATGTGGGGACACACAGTTTTGAGCACATTCAGTTTAAAGAGTATATTTATGAGCATTCTAAGTTTAAGGTTATAGTTTAAAAAGGAATGCTGGAGGACACACTCCCAGGAATGCTTAGCTGTGGGTCATAGGGTGTATATGTTGAAAAGAGAAAAATGGCAGTTATGAATTCTTTTGTGCATACTCAGTTCAATAATGCAATTAGCCAAATTTACTCTAGGTTGCCTAAAGGAATGAAGCAGAGTAGCTTAATGACCTTGGCTTGTTTTTTGCAAGTTTCTCCAATAGTTTAAGGTTACATACAAAGGACAACTTTGAAGGCGCTTTAATGGAGGAGTTTACACCTAAAAACCTCACTTTGTAGTTAATACGTTGACTTATGGTAACTCTGCTTTAAAGGAAATGACATTTTGAGCCAAATATAAGTGACTATGAGTCAGGAACACAGATTCAAGTTACTCGGAATAACATGTTATTTTGTGAAAGAGGAAACATGAGCTATTGCAGCCAAAGAACAATGAAAGTTATAAACCAACATTCAACAAACCCATTGAGGGGACATTAGGATCCATAAAATACCCCAAAATGGAGAAATATTTTCCATAGGTTTAAGATCCTATCTTCTAGCATTCTTAGCTTAAGTGTTGGTAGAGGCAAGAGGTTTGCTAAGCTTAGTGGTACAACCTGAGAGGTTTACAGAATAGTCACAAGAATGTTAGGTCAGATACAGAGGTTGAAAGTAAATGACTATTAAAGGGGGAAGATAGCACAAGATAATTTTAGCTCTTGACCTCCAACCTTCCATCTCTTGACAATCATGATTTTCTAGTCAACCAAGGTCAGACAGATCTTTAATAGAGATGAATCTACTTCAGCTACACAGTATTATATTCTGAGTGCTTATGGTTGGTTTGTGTGTATGTGTGTGTGTGTGTGTGTGTGTTTATGTTCATATTTCTTTATCTCAATAATAGTGCTTCTCTTTTTCCTCCGGATATAGGGAGCCAAGCGATGAAGATAAAGATGCTATTCTCTGGAGTGGAATTGCTGGACTAGCACATCTGTTACAGGGCTTCCTTAGTTTCTGTCCATCTAGTAGAGGGACTGGAGAAGCTCATTCTACTTGAGTCTACAGGGATTCATTCTGGGGGTCTGGAAATCTGTGGAAAAGCTCTCAGTGGCTTTTTTTTTTTTTTTGAGAAGCCAGATCAGAAATCAGCCACTGGCACAAAAGTGACAAATAAAGCACTTGTGATTCCCTCTGACAGCTGCTTAGTGGCTGCCTCAGGCCATTGGGCTATGGCCATGTCGCTTCTCCAGAGTGTGACTGCACAGTCTTCTGATTTACAGTAACGAGAGAGAGAGATGGATTTCCTTGTGAAGTGTAGGCATGATGATGTTTCCACACATCTACTACCCATACGACATAGGTAAAAACATCAGTTATGATAATGAGGCTATATGGAAATGTGTGGTAATCCCAACATGAAATGGTCAGTTCAGGAATGCCAAGTACCTGGGAGACAGGGCCTGTTTGTCTTCAGAGATGACAACAAATAGTTGCTGATACACTGAAGTTACAGAGGTGACAGGGTTGATAAACTGAATCAAGAAGTTAGGCTTATTCATTATTTTCAAGACACTTATCAGTCATCTGCTCTACAGAATCAGCTGAGAAATAAAGATGGCTAAAGAACAGAAATAGAAAATTAGCGAACAATAAAACAGAGCACATAGATTTTGAAACAGGATGACACAGAAAATACTTTAGGTGGGAATGGAAACCTTAAAAGAAAATTGTACTTAATCTGAAGAGTCAAATGCTGAATTTATTCCAGTTTCTAGTTGCAGAAATTGACTCAGTATAAAAAAATGCAGTTATTCCTTAATAAAACAAAATTCAAGGTTATTTGAGGTTGGGAGAAAGTGAAAGGTAGCTTCCATATAATTTTGAAAAATTTCTAGTTATTCCCTAATCCTAGTTGGGTAAATTCTGTTATCTTGTCCAAAGATGCTTGTAGACAGTGTGAACTCAGTTTCTGGTTTTGTATATTCTAGTGTTCAAGTGAAATGCATCATGTAAGAGACAGTTGGAGTTGCAGCTGTCTCACAGATATAGGTGGAATGATGTTTAATTTTTTTCAAAGCTAATTAAACATCTGTAACTGAAAGGGCTGATGGCACTTATATGCACCTTATAGTTGACCTGGACCAACTCTTGTTTATACGTAAAGAAGAGAAGATTGTTCTTCAATAAATCCTAAGTTAAATCTAATCTTTAAAAACTAGTTTATAAATGTTTTGTTCTACTATGTAAGATCACAATAAATAAATAAATATGCTCTTGAAAGATTTTGAAAAATCTAGTGGTGGTTTATATGGAAATGGATGACTAGAAATATATAAGGATATTTTGCTGATTGTTTGGGGTTGTTATAATGATGGATTTACTATTGACATTTAGTGGGCAACATTTAGAGAGTAAGCAACCTAATTGTTTGTAAGAGGTCTCCACAATTAATTTTCCCAATACTGTCCCTGCTGGGAAATACTGGAAGATTTAAGAAAACTTTAGGGACCAAAGAAATACCTCAAAATATTCCTTTTGATCAGATCATAATAGAAGATCATGGCCCAACGACCAACACAGAAAATTTCTGCTTTATCTAGGTCTTTAGGGGTGCAGGCATGAGGAAAAGGAAAAAAATAAAATAAAATAAAGGATATCTAATGACTATCCACTGGACATATATAGGGTGTCTTGTCTACATTGCACACTCATTTGTTCAAAAATTTTATGAGTAAAGAGACATTACCCTCTTTGCTGACAAGAAAACTGAACTCAGAAAAGCAAATAATTTGCCCAGGGGAACAGAACTATTAAGTAGCATATCCCAGTGGGATGAGAGGGCAAGAACAAGGAACACGTTTCTTGGTATCTCCCTATACTCTTTCACTGAGAGCAGCCCCACTTAACATACTGCATTTCTGTGTTTGCCTTAGCAGCACATAGACTAAAAATGGAAAGATACAGAAATTAGCAAGGCTCCTGTGCAAGGATAAAATGTAAATTCATGAAACAGTTCTTATTTGTAGATCAGGAAACCAATTCCATTCACAATGGCCTCACAAGACAAAATACCTGAAAATAAATGTGACCCATGAGGTGAAAGAGCTCTACATTGAAAACTATGGAACACTGAAGAAAGAAATCGAAGGAAACACTAGGAAAGATCTCCCTTGTTCTTGAATAAACAAAATTAATATTGTCAAAATGACCATAATGTGAAGAGCATTCTACAAATTTAATGCAATCACCATCAAAATACCTATGACATTCTTCAGAGAACTAGAAAAATAGTCCTAAAATTCTTATGAAAGAGTAAAAGACCCAGAATAGCCAAAGCATTTCTGATCTATAAGAGTGAAGCTGGAGGCATCACCATACCCAATCTCAAATTTACTACAGAGGTATTATGTGCCATCAAACTGGCATAAAAACAGACATGAAGACCAGTGGAATAGAACAGAAAATACAGAGGCAAACCAACATAGAAACAGTCATCAGATCCCCGATAAAGGGGCCAAAAACATATACTGGAGAAAAGTTAGCCTTTTTAATAAATGTTGCTGTGAAAATTGGTTATCCATATGTACAATAATTAAAATAGATCCCTCTCTCTCATATTGCACAGAAATCAATTCAAAGTGAATTGAAGATCTAGTAATTAGAAACACTGCAACTGCTAGAAGCAAACATTTTCTACACTGCCCAGCTTCAACATGTTAGTTTAGGTGCCAACTTCCTTAACAAGACACCTAAAGCTAAAGAAATAAAACTCAGAATCAATAAGTGGGATGTCACCAGGTTAAAAAGCTCCTGGATACAAAAGTGAACAATTAAGGACATGAACAGAAAGCCTACAAAATGGGAGAAAATTTTTGTTGGCTCTTCTTTCAGTAGGGGACAAATAACCACCATATACCTAAAATTTAAGACCAAAAAATCAAATAACCCAATCAATAAATAGGTAAAAGATCTAAAACAACATTTTACAAAAGATATACAAATGGCCCACAAATGAAAAAAATGTCCAATCTTCTTAGAAATCAGTGAAATGCAATCAAAACTACACTGAGATTTCATCTCGTTCCAATTAGAATGGCAGCCATCAACAAAACAAATAATTATTTCTACTGAGATGTAGGGGAAAGGTGCATTAAATATTGTCAGAATGAATGGAAATTAGTAAAATCACTTTGGAGAGCAGTATGGAGATCCCTCTAAAGACTAAGAATGGAACCACCACATGACCCAGCTATCCCACTCCTTGATATTTATCCAAAAGAACTAAAATCAGCACACTGTAGCAATACAGCCACTTCAATGTTTATAGCAGCACAACTCACCTCAGTCAAGTTTTGGAACCAACTTAGGTGTCCATCAGTGAAGTAATGGATACAGAAAATGTGGTATATATATACACAATGGAGTTTTATTCAGCCATAAAGAATGTAATTATGCCATTTGAGGATAAATGAATAGAACTGGAGAACATTGTGTTAATTGAAATAAGTCAAATTAAGAAAATTAAGGGGTGAATGACTTCTCTCTCATATGGGTAAGCTAGAGAGACTGGGAGGGTGGGGAAAGAGAGAGAGAATTAAGAAAGGAATACCATGAAAATAGAAGGGAGATAATAGAGGTAGAGGATTGAAAGGGAGGGAGAAGTAGAGGGTGTATGGAAGTACTGGGAGTAAAATCTACCAAATTTTTCTGTGTCCCTATACTAATATACCTTAATGAAGTCAGAGCAAACACACACACACACACACACACACACACACACACATAATACATTAATTATAATAATAATAATAGAAGGGAGAGCAGTAGGGTAAAGCAAGTGGATTAGGGAGAGAAAGGAGAAGGAGGAAAGCAAAGGTATTAGGTAATGAAACTGATCAAATTATGCTTTCTGCATGTATAAATAAAGCTGAATGAATCTCACCATTATGTATAATTATAATGCACCAATAAAAATTTTAAAATCCATACTGAATTTCTAAGTGAGTGTCATTTAAAGAAGTAAAAGGTGTAGCCAAAGTTAAAAACTTACTGAATCATGTTTTCTTGGCTGTGAATGAGCTTTGAAGTAGAGTTGTTCTTCCAATGGGAACATTATAAAAGCATTCAAACAATTTATATCTCCACCAGGGGATCTCGTTACCATGAAAGTATTCTTTGTGCTTCTGTTTCTATGATAAACCAAGGTCTTTTTATTCTCCTTTTCTGTTATTTTGTTCATGTTGGTCTACACTGAATACTAAGAGAATGGTGTAGTTTTATGCTGATCCTATAAACATAGTTACTGAAGAATTAGAAATGATTAGCCTAACAGTCATCTGAAAATGCACTGTTAAATAGTGAGAACTAATTCTGAAAGCTGGAAACTCTTATGAACAGCCCATTACTGTAATTGGCTTTTGTGCAACAAATGGAGTATATTCCTCAGGGCTTTGTAGGGAAATGAAATAAATTGAATATAAACTAGATTAACATTCCTCAAAGTATGTTTAAGTACTTTGTATCGTTTAGTACTTCAGAGATACTTGCCAACATTATGGCCTCCCCCACATTTCATTCATTTGTTGAATTTTCTTATTAAAATCCAGTAAACAGATCACTGAAGAACATAAGAGAGTCCTAACTTAAGTGTTCACATTATCACAGATTCCATTGTGTATTAAATATAACATTACTTGTGCTTCTTTAGCAGGATAAATGCAAGCCTTTAGTTTGTATTCATAACTTTTATAATGACTCTTCAATCTTGGAGTTTTAAGGCAATGTAATCTGTCTCCAGCATAGGCATCTTTAATCTATGTTTAAAATGTATTATCTTTTCCTTGTAAATATTTCATATATGTACAAACTGATAATTGCATAGCATCATTATTTTAACTACCAAGCATTCAAATTTATCTTGATGACTTAAAAATCCTCATACATCATTTAGGAATGCTGTATTTTTAATAGTTATAGTCAGGCTATCCTAAAATGAAGTCAAACCTTATGTCAACTGAGATAAGTTCAACATGATTGAGAGCAAAGAAAAATTACATTTATTAGACTTATTAAACTTATTAGACTTTATTAGACTTATTAGAATTGCAATCTGGGAGACACCAAATTCAAGCAGCCTCAAAACCTTCTTTGAGAATTTAGGAAATGGTGGTTATTTTCATAGCTTAAACTTCCAGGGTCATTATTAATTAAATCTCTATGTGTCAAGAATTGTGGTGGGTGTAGCAAAGGCTGAACTGTCTTGTAAGAAAGGAATGGGTCACAATTCTCAGGTAATAAGGGGGTGGATGGTTTCACCAACTGTTAAAAAAGCTAGTGGACTTCATTCCAGAAATTTGGCCAGGAACATATGGTCTGCTCATACCTGGATGGGAAGTAGGGACAGCTCAATTCAAAGTTGAGCTTTGATTTAACAAGACCTGGTTTAACAAGACCTCTTGACTCCATTTTAAGTGCCCCAGACCAATGCTGCTCCACTTCAATTTTCTATTCTGAAATTTCTACGGGGCTAGCGTGAGCAGTCTCAATCTTTCCATCAGTCCCTAGAGATATATTTTTGAGATTTATAAATGATTATCTTTTAGAATAAGGAATTTTAGTCCATTTCATCTTCTTCCCCATGATTTCACATATGCTTGAAAATGAAATCTGGTTCCAGTGTGCTATGTCACTATGATTAAGTTTTAATGTATTCTGAGTGAAGTCATATTTTTGTAATGCTTTAATGATTTTGCTATAAGAAAACCTTTAAAATTTCAAAACCAGTTCTACCTTATTGTACATATTTGCCTTGTATTTATCTTGCTACTTACAAAACAACAACAGAAAATATTCCTAAATATACCAAAAATAAAGGGAATACTAAGATAGATGATATAAACCTAAGGTGGGGATAGAAGAAAAAATACACATCATATTTTGTAATTATTTGCATTATTCCAAACTGAATGATAGTTACTCTATCAGTATGATAGAGTAATGAATGATAGTTACTCTATCAGTAACTGTGTCCCCTGACTTGAAACTTCACAAATGTTGTCAGTGAAATTAATCTTAGCACTTAAACAATCTTCGTTCCTCAATACCTACAGGCAGCAGACCTCCTCATTTGACTTGGTCTTGTCTCTTAATGTGGATCTGTTTTCTACCAATAAAGGTAGATATTTTTCATCTTTTCACACTACTGTATGATAACCTTCTAGGATAGCTATCCCTTATAGAGACATTCTTTTTTGATAAATGTTGAGATGA
Organism: Glaucomys volans; assembly: GCA_020662805.1. Taxonomy (NCBI): domain Eukaryota; kingdom Metazoa; phylum Chordata; class Mammalia; order Rodentia; family Sciuridae; genus Glaucomys; species Glaucomys volans. The sequence goes on from JAJEJO010000404.1 coordinate 199,085, forward strand.
TTTTCAATTTTCCAGAATTAAAAATAACCCCACAACAGACATCTTAGTAAGTATATATTTGTGTACAAGTCAAAATTCATACTCCCAGATGCCTTTTTAGAAGTGTGTACCTTAGAGTTCACCAAATGATGCTTTGTGTACAAGTGGCACAAATACAACTTGGGCAGTTTCTGGAAAGCTTCTTTGCAGATCTTCTCTTTCAAAATCCTGCATTTTAACAAGAAATACCAATGATTCATATTATAGGTTGATAAGCACTAGTTTTATAGAATCAAGGATATTTAAATGTTGATAACTATTCCAAACATGAATATTATCAATCGATTTTTAATTTTTGCCAGATCGATATTTTATTTTAATTTTCATTTACCTGATTATTGTAAGTTAAGAGTATTTTAATATATTTGTTAAGCATTTGTCTTACTGAATTGAGCATTTGCATAATTTTTTCTACTTTTTAGAAGATCTACTTTATAACCTTCCAATTCTGGATCATCTTTAATATGTTATGCATGTTTTATTCAGTCAGTTGCTTAATTTGTTTAGTATTTTTATGCTACCTTTTGTCCTGGAAAATTTTGAAATGTTAGTACAATTAATTTATCAGTTATTTTCTAAGTGGGTTCTTGGATTTGTCTCTCAATTCAGATGGTGCTCTGTTAACACAGCAATTACATATTTAAAAAATATTTTTAATATTTCTGAAAGTTTGTTTTTTTGTTTTGTGAAAAATTTCAGCTAATTTTATCCAATTTTTCAAAAAAGTAATTATTGAAAAATTTTTTCATTCCTATATTGAAAAGGCTCTTCTGTTATGCACTGAATTCCCACATATAAAAATTCTATTTTCATTCTGTTCCATTGACCAATTGTGACTTTTATTTCCATAGATTTTTAGTAAGTTTTTGTTTAGTTTTGTTTTGTTTCTGATGCTGGGGATTTAAAACAGGGCCTCACTCACGATAGGCAAGCACCGTACCACTGCTACATCTCAAGCTACTTAAATGTATACAATGTTTACTTGTATTCAATGTTTTAGGCTAGTTATGTATATGTATGTATGTGTATGTGTATATGCATATCTGTCTGTGTGTGTTTATGTGTGTGTATAATCACCACTAGACCTGCATTGCAATTAATGCTAAAGGAGTTCCTTTAGAGTTCCTTTAGCTGAATGAAAGGTCACTAAATAGCAACATAAAAATACAAGACTCAGTAATAAATGTAAGTATCACATGAAATCAAATTTAAAATACAGTTTAATAAAGCAATAGTGACATGAAAAATAATTACATCTCTAGTATGAATATTAAAAGACAATACTATTGAAAACAACTATAGGTATATAATTTATTACAAGTAAAATATGACATAAAATATAAAATGTGTGTGGGGAGTAAAAGTAGAGAGTTTGTTCAAATGATCAAGGTTAAGTTTTTATTAGCTAAAAATAGTCTACTGCTAAGTTAGTATATTTTATGTAAGTTCATGGAAACCATGATGCTACTTTTTTAGCAGATACACAGAAGACAAAAAAAAGCATGAAAGCATACCACAACAGAAAATCATCAAACCACAAGCAAGAAAGAGAACAACAAAGTGTACACAAATGAATCAGAAACAATTAATGAAATGACAGCAGTAATATCTCAATAATTACTTTGAATATGAATATATTAAATTTTCTAATTAAAATACACTAAGTGTGACTGGTGGCATTCTACATCATGTATAACCATAAGAATTAGAATTTATGCTCCATTATATATGATGTATCAAAGTGCATTCTATTGTCATGTATAACTAATTTAAAAAATTTAAAAATTTAATAAAAAATACATTGAATGACTGAATGAAGAAAAGAAACGCTACCAGACTAAATATTTAAGAATGAGAATATTTAGTCCTATTCCCAACTAAATATTCCCTGTTTCACCTTTAAAGATATAAGGACACTGAAAAATGAATATATGGAGAAAGATGTTTCACACAAATGAAAACCCAGAAAGAACAAAGGAAGCTATACTTATCAGACAAAACAAACTTTAAATCAAAAACTGTAAAAAAAACAAAGTCATTGTATAATGATAAAGTGCTCAATTTATCAAGAGCATATATCAATTATATATATACACACTACATTGGAGCACCTGAACACATAAATCAAAAATTTTAAAATCTGAAGGGAGAAATAGACTAAAATACTATAATAGCAGGAGACTTTAGTAACCCACTTTTACCATTGGATAGATTATCAGGCAGAAAATCAATATGAAAACATTAGACTTAAACTATATTTTAGACCAAATGAACATAGGAATCATCTTCAGAACATTCCATCCAATAGCTAAAGAATATACTTCCTTTTCAGGTGCACTTGAAAAATTACCCAGAATAAATTTATATTTGGCCACAAAATAAGTCTTAAGAAATTTATGAAAATTAAGATCCTTTCAAGTATCTATTCTGTTCATAATACAATGAAAGTCGAAATTAACAACAGGAAGAATTGTAAAAATTCACAAATATGTGGAAAGTAACCAATACACATTTGAACAACAAATTTGTCAAAGAAAAAATTAAAAGGTAAATTAAAATTATCTTGGAAAAAACAAAAATGGAAACATAGCATATTGAAACTCATGGGAAGCAGGAAAAGCAGTCCCAAGAGTGACTCTTAACTACATCAAGAAGGAAAGCTGTTGTTATAGTTCAGATCTTAAATGTTCCTTCAAAGCTTATGTGTTGGAGGCTTAGTCCCCAGTGTAGCAGTGTTCAGAGTTACGTCTCTGGAAGGTGATTGGATCATGAAGGTTCTGGCCTAATGAAGAGATTAATTTGTTATGCAAATGAGTTCCTAGATGCTGCCAGGTGAACAGCTTTGCTCCACCATCCACTACCTATCATGATGTTTTGTTTCACCATAGGCCCCCAAAAAACTGGAACCAAGTGACCACAGACTGAAAGCTTTGAAACCATGAACCAAAATAAATCTTCTCACCTTTTAAGTTGTATTTTGTCACAGCAATAGAAAACTAACAGAAAATGTGGTACTAAGATTATGTCTGCTACTATGACTCTATCATGAATCAGAAGCCTTTGGAATTGGTCTGCAGGAGCTAAATGAAAGAGTTTGAAGATGCAGTTAAGAGAAGTTCTGGAGTTCTATGAGCAGAGCATGATGGGTGAATCTGGTGGATATTCAGAAGACCAGAATACTGATAGGAATGTGGACAGTAAAGGTTGTGTTAATGAAGTTTTATATGAGAATGAGGATTATACTGGGAATTGGAGCTGGGCTACCTAGAGAATTGTTCTCCAGAATTTTATTTGCCATATTCATCCATTCAGACACTCAGAGTCAACTGTACCTTTGGTCCAAAGGGTTCTGGATACTGACCATGCTTTGGGCATACCTTGTCATCATTTAAATAGTATGGCTTTTGTAGTCATGTAGAATGCAAGAATTATGGGTTCATAGAGGCTTCCAATGAGATTTCAAAGGAGAGCCTGGGAGGCCAGGAAGTTTGTGGGAGGGTCAGAGTCCATGACAGTAGTCCCTGAATGAGTGATACATGCAGCTGCGTGAATGAGGCCAAAGCCACAGGCAAGACTCCAGGAAGTTGGAGATGCCAGGAACATGGAATGCCTTCTGAGAGAAGCTCTAGGCAGCAAGTACAGCCAACACAAGAGAGAGGTCATGTGGGCTTCTGCTAGCAAGCTCATAGAAGCAGGGCTGCTCAAGACACTTGGAGCTCACATCATTCCATTAAGATCCCCACATGCCAGACATGTTTTCCCTGCTAGGTTTTGATCTTGCTTTAATCTAATGCTTCCTATCTATGCTCCTATTTCTTCCTTTAGGAATGGAAATGTTTACCTTGTGCCACTGTGTCTTGGAAGTATGTATAGAACTTGTATTTTGACTTGTATAGGGGCTTACAGCTAAGAACTTGCTTTATTCTCAAAGGAGACTTCGAACTTAAATTTTTTGAGCAATGCTGGAACTGCTGAAACATTGGAGAATCATAGGGATAGACTAAATGCAGTTTGTCTTACCAGGTGGGTATAAGCCTTTGAGGGTCAGGGGAAGAAGATTATGGTTAAGATCTCTTGTATTCACCTTGTGAGAGGATCATGACAGTTTTGACCTTGTGAGTGGATTAATCAATTGTTTAGTGAGTTTGGGGGAGGTGCTATGTTATGTTATGCAAGAGGGCATTTCTTTTCCACAAATTGGATAACATAGACGAAATGGATGAATTCCTATCAATATGCAACCTACCAAGTCTGTACCATGATAAAGTGGAAAATATGAGAATAACAGACATGAGTAAGAGAATGAATCAGCAATAAAAGTCTCCTATAAACAAAAAGTCTCCTATAAACAAAAGCCCAAGACTTGGTGACTTCACTGCTCAACACTTCCAAACATTTGCACAAGAGCTATTGTTGATCTTAATTTTTTTCAAGAAATCAGAGGAGGAAACACTTCCACACCCATTTTACCAAGACAATATCACTTTGATAACAAAGCCCAAGGATACTACAAAACAGATGAACACAGATACAAAAGTGCCCAACTAAATAGTAGCAAATCTGTTTCAACAGTATTGAAAGATCATTAGTCATTATCAAATAGGATTTATCCCTTGGATGAAAAGACAGAACACCGTATGTTAATCAACAAATGTGATATGCCATAGTTACAAAATAAAGGATTAATAACCACATGGTGATCCCAATAGATGTAGAAAGAGGTTTTTGAAAAAATTTAATATGTTTATGATAAAAAAAACTCTCAAAAAAGTAGGCATAGAAGAAATGTACCCCCACACAATAAAGTGGCAAGCCCACAGTTAACATCATACTCAGTGATGCATAACAGAAAGACCAGGAACAAAACAAGAGGAAAAGAAGTATGTTCATGTGATGGAAAATACACAGTTATTAAATTGAATAAAGAGAATCTATTTCTCCTCTGTCGATGACATTAATATATTTTTACATTTATTTTTAAGAGTTATGGAATTTGGAAAATATTTCAGCCAAAAATGAATAGTACACAAATATTCCCTTGAATTCTCCTTTCCTCTCTCCCTTTCTCTCTCCTCCTCCCTCCCAAAACACACACACACACACACACACACACACACACACACACAAACACACACTCACATTCACACACATCTACAATGAATTATTTGTGTTTTTCTCCTGGAAAATGGACATGGAAGAAATGGGTGAAATCACTTTCAATGTCTACTCTTTAATGTTATGAAATGTTTTTTCAATAAATTTCAGATATTTTTGAAATAAAAGAATTTTAAAAATTAGTACATTGGGGCAAATAATTAAAGGGATATTTATCTTGTAACTCTTAAATTTAGTTCTCTTCACACATAAATCTTAATACATCATAAATTGAAATCATTTCTTCTTTAATTTATAGCTGTTTGTCTAAATTTAGTGGAAATTCCTTCCAGAATCTGACAATAGCAGTCTTAATTTCCTGAAGTTGCTCTGAGCTTTCATCATATTCTTTAATTTATTAGGTGTTTTAAAGGCACAATGGGTGATATAATCCTAGCTGTTTGGGCCAGAAATAATTTTAAACTTGCAGGCTATTCAATGTGTTTTCCCAGAAGTTGTTAATATTACATATGTTGCTAAATGTTTTTCTTAAATGTTGAAGGGAACTTAATCATGAAAAAAGATAAAATTCAACCAGGCATTAAGATCACAATTATCAGGACACATCATATGTTACAAATGATTAAAGAAGTTACCTCTACTATGAGCTCATCCCCAAGCAAAATTGAAGGCTCCTTCAGAGTTCTGAAAGCAAGGAGCTGATAGTTAACTTCAGGACCTCTTTTATGTCATAACTTAATCATAATTTACAAGCATGATCACACACAGATGAATCTTCCCCTATCCATCCAGGAATTTTTATATATAAAGTACTCTCAATTTTAGCTGGGAATATATATATTTCTAACTCTGACACTTGGAATTGGAAACCTATCATCTTTACCTTTGTTGCTCAAATACATCTCAAAATCTTCGTGTGTGGTCATTTTGTAGTTTTGCTTAATTTTTTCTTTTATCCCTGGAAGCTGCTAGTTCTCCAATGCATTTTGCATTTAAATCACTCTTACAGTGACTTTCAAACAGTATTTAGCACTAAAAAATTCTTTCTTAAACTTTACTGAATATCTGATCTATATTAACCTACTATATGAAATATATAGCACAAATAACAATTGAAGTTGAATTATATTGGATTAAGGCCCCATCATAATTGTTTGAGATCTTCTACTCTTTTGAACAATGACTTACGGCATAGGCTAATTAAGTGAAGGACTTTTGGTCTTTCCTTTTTCCTTTTTCATTTGGGATAAGTTATTGACACTTCAGATATTAACTTTCTAGAACTCTGAACACCCTCCTCTATGCCTCAGAAGCTCTGTCTTCTGAACCTATTACTTCCCTAGTTTCTCATTCAATCCAACTTTCTCTTAGCCTGAAGCTATTTACTTTCTGTTAGGTTCCTTATGTGGTAACTTATATGAAAAGCCGTTAAGAATTCAAGTACATTAGTTTATGGAGTTACCTGCCTTTATTCTTTATTAACTTCCCTGGTCAACTTTTACCAGTTAGAGAGGCACAATTTTCTTTTATAAATCACACTTGAGTTATCCCTATCCATCATCCAGTAAAGCATGATTCAGAGTATTTTCTGGGATTCAGAAATTACAGAAGCAAACAGGGCAAATAGAATATGTCAGAAAAAGAAGAACAAAACGATAGCAGCAATAACAACAAAAGGCAGTAGAAACAGAGGTTTTAAGGGATCTAGGCCAGGCAAGTATTTCCTCTGCATCATGCATTTTTTGAGTGTTTCACCGAGAAGGAACTAGTGCTGGATTCAAGAGAATAAAACATGTTGCAAAACAAAGACACTGAAGAAGGAACTCTCTGCGCTCTCTTGCATAGTGGGCTAAGATCTGCAGGAAAATGTATGGAACTCTCTTACTAATTCCCTTTAGAATACCCCTAAAACTTCCCTGAATATAGAAGAAAGAAGCAACTTTAGTGGATAATTACTACTAAGATACTACTAATCCAATTCTGGATTTCACATACAGAAGAGTGATGATAACTATAATTTATCACTTCGTATTCACTCTGTGGGCATTAGTCAGCTTCCTATTGCTGGGACAAAATACATGAGAAAACCAATTTAAGGTGGAAAGCTATATTTTGACTGATGGCTTCAGTGTGATGGCTTCAGTGGTTTCAATCCATGGTTACTAGGTCTGTCCTTCTGAGCCTTAAGTGAGGCAGAACATCCCTGTGAGGAGCAGAGCTGCTCACCACATGGCAGCCAGAAAGCTGGGCGGTGTCAGGGGGAGGAAGGGACTTGGGAGAGATATACCTTTCAAAATCATGTCCCTATGACCTACCACCTTCAATTCAGTCCCACCTCCTAAAGTTTCCACCACCTCTCAATAATACCACCAGCTGGGAACCAAGACTTCAGTGCTTGAGACTTTGGGAGACATTCCAGATCCAAATTCTTGATATAATGAAAAAAAGAGAGAAAAAAAACTAACCAGAGGAAAGACTTCTCAAATTATATTTATTATAAAATTATTTTTAAAAGCCACAAATTCCCAGTCTACATTGATCTAAAACTCTGATTTTACTCTTTATTAATATGTGAATTTTCCTTCCATAGAGAATCAAAGACCATAGAATATTGACTATAAAAGTCAACTAAATGAAGCTGCCTATACCTGAAAATTCACCTTGAAATAGTTAGGAGTGTAGAAGGTTAAGCTACATTCCTGAAATGGAGTCATGAAGGTTCTTCCTATGGAGAAGATATTCCTTTTGTGATTTTTTTTTTCTCAGAAGTATGATTGTCCACAGCTTGTAGTGATTAAATAAAAAAAATAAAAAGAATAAGGATTCTATGATGTTTCTTATATTATGATATGTTCATTACCCTTCTCCCACCTGATTAAACATTTTACAAATGTGCAAAACAGAAAACCCGTATATGTCAACTGTTCACATGGTATTGAACCACTGTTCACATGGTGTTGACATCATAGTGTGGCCATAAATGACAAGGCTTCAATTCAGGCATTCATATCCTTCCACATTGATGGGTTTAAGCTACAAATGTTGTAGGAGGAGGACATAGCTATATTCAAAAGTAGTCAATTTCAAATGCTAACTTAGTGTCTTAACAGATCCTTCACTTGGGTATATAAGGTAATCTACATGATTTAAATTTCTTCACCTATAAAATGATATTTTCCTAGAATATCATATTTATTAAAAACATATCTTCACTGGCTTTTAGGTAGTATATGCTAAGGATCATTATGCTACATGCTGAGTTGATGCCAAGTTACAGAAGAAACAGAAAGGGTGAGTTTTACTGGATTTTATTTCCATTCTATCTTTACTCAATCATCTTGAAATAGATTTAGAATTAGTAAACCATTGGTCTATGGCAATAGAAAAGAGAAATGCTTAAATTCTTACAAATTCACCACCATAGTTCAAAGGAAATCCACATGTCACTGAGGTTCTCATTCCTTATAATTCTTTAATTCATAACATTACTTCTTTTCTTTTTTCAATAGAAATACAGTTCATATACCATTTTAAGAAAATAATTAAATGGTTTTTAGTATATAGACAAAAGTTATGTATACATCATAACTATAGAACTCTAGAATATTTTCACCACACAGAAATTACCTCTCTATCCATTAGCTGTCCCTTCCATCCCATGGCAACTACTAATCTATTTCTTGTCTATATTGATTTGCCTATTTTGGACATATCATACCAATGAAATAATATAAATGGTCTTCTGAAACTAGATTTTTTAAAAATTTTTGGTTATCAGGGAATGAACCACTGAGCCACATCCTCAGCCCTTTTTTGTATTTTATTTAGAAACAGGATCTCACTTCTCAGGGCCCTGCTAGGTTGCTAAAGCTGACTTTGAACTCACAATCCTTCTGCCTTAACCTCCCAAGCTGCTAGGATTACAGGTATGTGCCACCACGCCCAGTTGAAACTACATTCTTTCAGCATGTTTTCAAGATCAATCTCTGTTCTAGCACAAATCAGTACATAAAGTTCCTTTTGTGGATAAAAAAATTCTATTGTATAGATATCTAATTTGTTTCCTCATTCTTCATGTGGTAGACATTTGAGCTGTCTCTATTATAGGTCATATTGCTTACTAATATTCATATATAAATTTTTGGATAAATATATGTTCTCAGTTCTCTTGAATATATATTTAGGGTGAGGATTATTCTCTCATACAGTAACTCTATGCTTTACCTTCTGAAAAACTTGCAACTTATCTTTCACAATGACACATATTTTAGATTTCTATTATCAACTATGAGAAGATTGATTTTTCCACATCTTCCCCAATATATAGTACTCCTTTTTAAAAAAGTATTAACCATCTTAATGTATTTGAAATTCTGTTTCATTATGATTTTGAATTCCATTTCCCTAATGACTGATAATGTTGAACATCTTTTCTTTTCATGTGTGTTGGCCTTTTATATATCATTTTTGGAGAAATGTTTATCGAAATTGTCAATTCGTCAAGTTTTTTTCTTTATACTAGAGACTTGTGTATGCTAGATATGAGGCAAGTACTACTCAGTCCTTTTCAGTTGTATCCCCAGCCTCTTTTTTTTTTTGACAATTGCCCAGCCTGGCCTCACATTTGTGGGCCTCCTAAGTCTCCTGAGTAGAGGGAGTTACAGGCATGAACCATCATGCTTGATTGGTAACTGAAATTTTGATAGTATGTAGAAATCAACTGATTTTTATATGCTGATTTTATTCTATAACTTTGCTGAGCTCTTTAGTTAGCTCTAATAGGTTTTCTTTTGCAAATTCTTTATGGTTTTCTCTGAGTAAAACCATATTTTATGGCATCAGAGAATGGATATAATTTATTTCTTCTACTCAAGCTTAGATGATTTTTTTTCTTGTTTAACTGACTTGACTAGAATATCTGGCACAATGTTGAACAGAAATGGTGAGAGTAGACATTCATGAGTTGTTTCTGATCTTGGGCAATATTCAATCTTTTACTACTAAGTATGAGGTTGCCTGTGAGTTTTGTTTGTTTGCCTTTTGTAGATGACCTTTTATAGGTTGAGAATACTTTCTATTCCTACTTTGGTTTTGATTTTAAAACCCTGACATGGTGTTGGATTTTGTCAAATGGCGATTCTGCTTCTACTGCAATAATAATTTTATTCTCCCTGATTCTATTATTATACATTAAATTGATTGATTTTATTTTTATTATTTACTTTTGAGACAGGGCCTTCATATGTTGTTCAGGCTAGCCTTGAATTCCTGTGCTTAAGCAGTCCTGCTGCCTCACTTTCCCAAGTAGCTGGAATTACAAACTTGTACCACTGCTCTCTGCTCCTATTGATTGAATTGAGCACATTGAACCAATGTTACTTTCCTAAAATGAATCATCCTTGTTCACTGTGTGTAATTTTTTTTATATGATGCTGGTATTATTATGGTGTTTTGTAGAAGATTCTTGGATCTGTAAGAAAAAGCATTTTTTTCATTATTATACCATTGTCTGGTATTGATATCAGAGTTAAGTAGTCTCCCTTTATCTGTATGGGATACATTTGAAAACCCAGTGGATGCCTGAAATCTATAACACAGAACCCTATTCATGCTGTCTTTTCCTATATATACATACCTATGATAAAGTTTTATGTATACATTAGGCATGGTAATGAACAATGATAACTAATGATATGATAAAACAATTAAAATATACTACAATAAAAGTTGTTTAGAACATATTAATTTTTTGTTTCTGGAATTTTCCATTTAATATTTTTAGAACTTGATTGACTATGAATAACTAAAATCATAGGAAGTAAAAGACTGGAAAGGGGATGGCTATAGTAATACCAGCTTCAAAATATGAGTGGGGAAGTGTTCTCTCCTATTTTATTTTTGTAAGAGTTTTTGAAGGGTTGTTGACTCTTCTTTAAATGTTTGGTAGAATTCACCAGGGACATCCTTTGGAACTAGGCTTTTCATTATATGAAATATTTTCTTTGTTTTCATTTACTTGTGTGAATTTGATTTTGCATTTCTTCTTGCATCAATTTTGTAGATTGTATTTTTTAGGACTTGGATCTGTTTTATTGAAAAATTCTAGTGATATCTAATGGATTCCTGAAAATCTCTGTAATAACCATTTTTAGCATTTTTTAAAAGGCTAGTAATAAATTCTGTCAGTCTTGTTTATCTAGCAATGCCTTAGGTTACCCTTCATTTTTGAAGAGTAGCTCTGCTGAAATATAGCATTCTTATTCATTTCTATTCCCTTCCTCCCTTCCTTTCTTTTCTTTTCTTTTCTTTTCTTTTCTTTTCTTTTCTTTTCTTTTCTTTTCTTTTCCTTTCTTTTCCTTTCTTCACTTGCAATAAATACTCTGAAATTCAGACTGCTAATGACCTTGTTCAAGGTAGTTTTCTTTAGTAGAACCAATTCCCTAAAATGATTCTCATCTAGTGAATGTATTCTGCATCACTCTGAGTAGCCAGAGGAACACATCTTTCATTCTTGATGTGACAACTGGATAGTGTATTGTAGCATCCACCATACCACCTTTTATGCATTTAAGAGATGTGGTGAATGTTTAAGGAGACAGAAGACTGCATATTATTTAAATAAAAAGTTAAAATTGAATTTTAGTCTCATTCTTAGAAGTCATGTTGCTAAGCCATCCCTCCTGTTCTACTTGCCAGTCATTTAAAATAAAATTCCTCTCTATTTTTTATTTCTCGCTGAATTGTGGGCCCCATCACACGTATCCGTGTATGCAGTTCTACTGATGATGCAATTCATGGCTGGAACTTTTCTCATGTACTATGTCAAAGGATGCCTCACAGCACTCAGGCATGGCAGGAGCTCCTTCCTGCTCCGCATAGTTTACAGAGATCCCTGCATTCACAGGGGCTAGGCTCCTCCTCAGGGTATTCTTTTGCAACAACTGCCACACTTCTCTGTGTGCAGCTTTCATGCCAAAGTCATCCTCACCATGCTGTCTTCTTTTGTTGTATTTTAAGTTTAAGGAGTAATTTGTTTTCTACAACAGTTATTGTAAACTTTTCTCCTAAGATAGAGGTGTATATTAATGGGAGCTGGCAGAGAAGGAATGTAAGGGGTTTGTTTTAAATTATGATAAGGTAATATAAATTCATGGTTTTAGAATATAAATTGCACACCTCAGTCTTTCTTCTGGATGAATTTCTTCCCATATGTTATGTTAGTCCTTCCTGCACTAACCTGACATCCCAAACCAAACTTTCCTGAATCCATGGCTACCATTGCTGGTCAATGAGTGTTCTCTAAGATCACCTATCATTCTACAATTGAAAGAGACATGAAATTAAGAACAAAGTCCTGATATTTTCTGTATTCTGTATTTTGTGTGTGTGTGTGCTGAAAGGAAAGGCTGAAGGGTTGCCCACTCACTTTCAAGGATCTGGGGGACTCCTAGGAAGCTGGGAATGGAGTTTGCTTCCTGCCCTGGCCTGTCTAGCACAGGCTAATTCTGCATATGTGACCAAAACCACTCAGCTGTGTGATGTTAACATCTTGAATCCAAACTGAGTCCAACCAAGAAAATGTTACCCTTGATTTAAAAAATAATAAAATGATTCTAGCAAAATCCTTCATGCTGGCACTAGAATTTAGTATATATCTGAGTTGCTGATATGTCTTTATTGGTGAAAAGGTATATACATTTTTAAGTTACTTGTGACAATCTTCCTTTGTTTCTGAAACTCTCAAGTTCCCTTGACTCATTTTATAATATAAATTTTATTATTTCATGTTGTAAAATGTCAAAAAATATTATACTAGCACACTTCATGGTGGGATGGGAAAAGAGATGTCTCTGGAAGAGGACCCGGGGCTCTCACAGAGTGGGGAAGTTGACTCAGGACCCTCAGTTCTTGGCATATGCACTGTGTCAGTAGGAGGAACAGGCGTTTATTTAGAAAAGCAAAAAATCCACATTGGAGGGAGAAAGTGGGCCTTCTTGGGAGTGAGTCATGCATTTTGGGGTTCCAGGCTTTTTAAAAGAAACATGGTGAAGGTTGGGTACAGAAGATGTGTAAGGGTGGCATCAGGATTCTTAGTCTGATATGGTCTCCATTGTCTGATCAGTATGTTATATTGAAAAGTTCATAAATTTTAGGTTTCTTAAAATGTCTTATCTCTGCTTAAATTGTGGCATGCTAATAGAGCATAAGGTCTTTTCATAAGTGGGTGAATGTACGGTAACTTTAAGATTTACAGATTGCTCAGAAATTTGGGAGTGAAGGACCTGGCTTGGGGAGTGAAGCCTAGAACATGCATATGAAAAAATATGCATTTAAAATATGCAAATGCATTTTTAAATTAAAATTAAATTTCTTTGTCCTTTCTTTATGTTTCTTTTCTACCGAGTTTTTTGAATTTTTTTTATTTGTTCTAATTTGTGGTACATGAAAGTAGAATGCATTTATACATTTTGATAGATTACACATCTGATTTTTATTTCTTTTATTCTACATCAGTGGTACACTTCTTGATGCCATAGTACTACTTTTTTTTTTTTGGAGGGTAGCACCATGGAATATTCCAACATAATTTTTTATATGTTGACACTAATACAAAGAAAAGTATGATGTATATAGTATATGATGATGGAGGGTGCAGCAGACTTCCATGTGTGAAATTATGCTAAATATTTTATTTTGTTTCAGTTTTTTTGTTGGTATATTATACATAAAAGTAGGATTCATTGCTGCATATTCATACATGCACACCACAATATAGTTTGGTTGATATCCTTTCCCAGTGTTCCCCTTTCCCTCCATCCTCCCTAAATCCTGGTCCTTTTCCTCTACTCTACTGATCACCCATGAGATCATACCTGTACCTTTCTTTTCCTTTTGTCTTCCTACCTTCTACGTGTCAGAGAAAACAGACAATTCTTGACTTTCTCAGTTTGGCTTATTTTGTTCAGCATTATGTTCTCAATTCCATCCATTTTCCTGCAAATGTCATAATGTCATTCTTTATAGCTGAATAAAACTCCATTATGAAGTTGTGGTTTTATTCCTAGACTTTTGAGGAAACTTCATATTGATTTCCATAGTAGGCATACTAATTTACATTCCCACCCAGTGTTAAAGTGTTGCTTTTTCTCCATGTCTTCTTCAGTATTTATTATCATTTGTATTCTTCATGGCTGCCATTCTAACTGGAGTGAGAAGAAATTTCAGTGTAGTTTTGGTTTGCATTTTCTCAATGGTTAAAGATGTCAAATGTTTTTTCTTATATTTTGTTGGTCATTTGTATTTCTTGTTTTGAAAAGTATCTGTTTAGTTCACTTATCCATTTATTGATTAATTTTTGTTTGGTTGGTTAATTGGTTTTTTGGTGTTAATTATTGTTTTAGTTCTTTGTATATCGTGAATATTAATACTCTGTCAGAAGGGTAACTGGTAATGATTTTCTCCCATTCTGTAAGATCTCTCTCCATGTTTTAAATCATTTCCTTTGCTGTGCAGAAGCTTTTTAATTTGATGCCATTCCATTTATTAACTCTTGGCATGATTTCCTGAGTTTTAGGGGTTCTATTGAGGAAGTCCTTGCTTTCACCTATGTTTTGGAGTGTTGATCCTACATTCGCTCCTAGGAGTTGCAATTTCCTTATTCCAAGTTCTTTAGTCCATTTTGAGTTGACTTTTGTACAGGATGAGAGATGGAGATCTAGTTCATTCATCTACATATGGACAACCAGTTTTCCCAGCACCATTTATTAAACAGGCTGTCTTTTCTCCACTGCAAGTTTTGGGCACCTTGTCGAGGATCAGATGACAGTATAAGGTAGGTTATCACTATACATCCTGTTCTGTTCCCTTGGTCAATGTGTCTGTATGACAATGCCATGCAGTTTTTGTCACTGTAGCTCTGTATATAATTTAAAATCAAATGTTGTAATGCCTCCAGCATTGCTTTCTTGACTTAGAATTGCTTTGGCTATTCTGGTCTTTTATTCTCACAAATGAATTTTAGGACTGCTTTTTTTTCTAGTTCTATGAAAAGTATCATTGTGTTCTGATGGGAATTGCACTGAATCTGTATGTTGCTTTTGGTTATATGGTCATTTTAACAATATTAATTCTGCCTGTCCAAGAACATGGGAGAGTTTCCCATCTTCTTGTGTGTTCAATTTCTTTCTTCAGTGTTTTAAAGTTTCATTGTAGAGGTCTATCCCCTCCTTGGTTAGATTTATTCCTGGGACTATTTTCCTGATTTCATTCTCAGCAGATTCATTATTAGTGTATAGGACAGCTAATGGCTTTCATGTCTTCATTTTGTATCCAGCTACTTAGCTGAGTTTATTAGCTCTAACAGTCTTCTGGTGGAGCTTTTTGAATCTACTGAGTATAGGATCATATCATCTGCAAACAGTGCTTCTTCTACAAATTTGGCTTCTTCCTTTCCTACTTTTATCCCTTTTATTTCCTTCCCTTGTTTAATTGCTCTGGCTAGAATTTCTGGTAAAAATGTGGAATGCTTTATTAATTTGTATGTCATCTTTGCATAGGGACCATGCTAATCTTCTCTGTATTGTTCCAATTTAATGTGTGCTACTGAAACACGCAGAGCCTGAATGTTTCATTTGGCCATCATATGTGCAATTCGGAGTTGCAAGCTCATTACTTAGATACTATTTGTTCTTCCTTTCTGTTTTTCTTCCACTTCTGTATGTTTTGTCACAACTTAAATTTTAAATATTTCTAGCATATTGCCACACATTTATATTTAATTTTCTTTATAAAGAATTCTGTTTGTATTGGATAAGATATACATGAATAAATTTGTATTGAAGAATAAAGAATATATATATGTGTGTGTGTGCACATATCTCTATACATGTATATTTTTGTATTTTCTACTTCAATTTTCTTCCCAGAGAAAATTAACACTGTTTGGCTCCTATGCTTTAAACTATTTTCTTATGTGTCTGCATGCATATATTTACATAGACTTATGTTTAAGTAATATTGCTGTTTAATATTTAATAATACGCTAAGAAACATGCAGTATATATATTCTTAGAATACTCTTTCTTGTTGAAAGTATGTTTTGGAGTTATTCTGATGGAAGTATATGTTAACACCTTAGTTTTGTTAATTCTTACAAAATTGACACAATATAATTTTTATAATCTGTAAAAGTTTATTTGATATGTTTCAGTTTATTCATT
Organism: Glaucomys volans; assembly: GCA_020662805.1. NCBI lineage: Eukaryota > Metazoa > Chordata > Mammalia > Rodentia > Sciuridae > Glaucomys > Glaucomys volans. The sequence goes on from JAJEJO010000404.1 coordinate 215,458, forward strand.
TTTATAAAAATGTAATGTTGGGCATCTTTGCGCTTGAATTTCTGAGTCTCTTAAAATACTTTTCTTCAAATAGAATTAGTTGATAAAATTTTGGTCATTCAGAATCTGAATTTTTAAATTTGATGTATTCTACTAAATTGCATTCTAAAATGATCTAAACAATTGACACATTGAACAGCATTTGAGTGAGCTCAAATTATACCCTCCTTTACAAAAATAATCAATTCTTTACATTTGTTAGTGTGCTGTGTAATTACCACTATTTTACTTTTTGTTTTTGCATTTTTAGAATTACTGAAAAGACTTTTTTTCTCTCCACTTTTTGGTATTAAACCCAGAGTCAGAGCCTTAGGCAAACTAGGCAAGCATTCTACCACTGAGCTATATCACCAGTCCTTTACTTATACTTATTACTTTTAACATTTTTTTTATTACAAATGTAGTAGCTAAAAATAATGGAAATTTATCAACATACAGCAGTGACTGGAGTTCACAAGACTAAAGTAAGTTACAAAGGTTGAAAATCAAGGTACATTAAAGGGGGGATTCCATCTGGAGATTTTAGGGGAAAAAAAAAAACTCATTTCCTTGCTTTTTCCTGTCTGTAGAAGCTGCCTAGATTTCTTGATTCATGATTCTCTTCTGTGGTTTTCAAAGCTAGCAAAGGTGGTTTGAATCCTCATGTCCAATCATTGTGGCCTCTGCATTCTCAGCTTATCACATCTCCTTCTCAGACTCTGACCCTTCTGCTTCTTTTCTCGCATAAGATTACATATTCAGTTTCTTGAGATTTAGGCCATGGACATTTGCAGGGGGCATAATTCTATTTATAATTTCACTTACCAATATAATTTTCTGAATTGCATGTTCATGAATATGTAAATTTTCCATTTCGATCTTAAACTGTCACATTGATTAAAGGAGATTTTCATTCATAGGTCTCCATCATTACCAAAATTGATTCCATTGCTAAAATATGTTACAAGGAAATTTTTTGAAAGCAGAATAATATTTCATTGTTTTTAAATGAGAAAAATATATTGCATTTCAGAACCATCAAAATTTTTCCAAATACCACTAAAACACCTTTACATGTTCTTTTAATATTTATGAAATATATGCATAATTTGAAATATATTTAAAGTGATTACCTAATTACTTAATATCTAATTAACTCATTGATGTGTACTTTTGTATTTATAAATATACTAAAATCATCAAATATTAATTATACTTTAATGTAATGAGCAACTCCTGTGATACAATGAAATATTATCTTAAAGGGGCAAAAAAAAGCTAATAAGACTTAGTAAAGTAAAAATTATAAGATTGTGACTTGCTTTTTGAAGAATTGACTGAATAAAGTTGGGTAGTTGGTGAAAGGCAGGCACAATATCATTGTAGTCCTTAAGTTTACTTTCTGTCACTGTGAAAATATATCTGAGAAAGAGAACTCAAAAGGAGGAAAGATTTATTTGAACTCATGGTTTCAGAGAATTCAGCCCATGGTCAACTGGCTCCATTGCTCTGCACAGGAGGGAAGGCAGAACACTGTGGCAGTGGGGGCATGTGACAGAGGAATCCTCTCAGGCAGCAGCCAGGAAGCAAAGAGAAAAAGAAAGTGAGAAGGGGCTGGGGACTGGATATACCTACCAGGGCACAGCCCCAGTGACTTACTTCCTCCAAAGAGACTCTACTTCCTACTGTTTCCACCACTTCCCAATCATCCATTCAATTATGAGCCCTTTACTGGATTAATCCATTGATGAGGTCAGAGCCTTCATGATCCCATCACTTCCCACAAGTCCCACCTCTGAACATTGCTGCACTGGAGGCCAACCCTTCTACACGTGAACCCATTGGAGGACATTCAAGATCTGAACTACAGGAATCATCCTTAGAAAATACAATTTTCAAACATGTATTTCTTTCACTAAATATTGTTTGTGAAAATTTGAAAGTTGCTTGAAGTAGCTTGTTCATTGTTATTTTTGCATAACATTTTAATTACATGAGAATTCTACAGTTATTTTAACCACCATATTATTGGTGAATATTTAGGCTGATCCCAGTTAGGAGCTATTATTAATAATGGGACTAGAAAGTTTCTGCATTCATCTTTATGAACCCAATTTATGTATTTCTTTCAGATACATACACAAGAAGTGTTTGGTATATATATGAAGTGTTTGGTATATATATATAGTTTTGGTATATATATTTATATACACACACACACATATATATATATATACATACACACACACACACACACACATATATATATGGGAGATGTGGGAAGAGCCACTGAGGTGTATGCATCCTTGTGGCTGTGGAGTGGGTAAAATCCTGCGGAACACCCAGGATTATCATGCTTGGGTGGCACACCTCCAAGTGACGCCCCTGCCATCGGGGCATTTTCTTAGGAAAGTCTCACCTCATCCCCCATCTCCCTCTTCTTCTGCATTGTGCAGTTTCTGGCTAGACCCTCTCATAGGCTCTCACATTTCTGCTTTGTTCATTAGCTCCCCTCCTATATAAAAGATGTGTGTTTCCCCATTAAAGCTGAGATTGTGTCACAGACCCTGTCTCCTGGAGTTGATTCTTGCTGCTCCATCGCCTCACCCCCTCCAAGGAAAACCCTATGCTCTCCAACATACATATACATACATATATATATATATGTATGTATATGTATGTATTAATGCATATAATGTCAAATAAGATGTGATTTAATCGATTTGTACTCAGGCAGTAGAGTCATTCATTTTCTTTTTAATGTATTTTATATTATTTGATGAGTTACTGTTTTTGTAACTGTTTTTGTAAACAGTTCTGTGAATTTTTTCATATTCATTAAATACCATTATGATCAGAAAATAGAATAGGGTACATTCTCAAAATATTCCCTGTTCTTCCTCTTTATAGTCAGTTCCTTTTCTCTTCCCAACTCCTGGCAACTACTGATGGCATCTACTCCCCTAGAGTTTTGCCTTTTTAAAAATGCCATTTAAATAATGTCACACACCATATAACAATAGCATTTGAGTCTTTCACTTGGCTTAATGTATTTGAGATTCATCTGTGCTTTTTATGTTAGTAGATTAATCTTTTTCATTCTAAATAGTATTTGATTGTATGGCTATATGACAGCTTTTCTACATTTTCACTGAGGGATGTTTGCTATAAAATTTTTCATGTAGATTCTACATGAAAAAATATTTCATTTCTCTAAAGTAAATAAATACATAAAAGCAGGAGTTCTTGATGGCAAGTATATGTTTAACTTTATAAGAAACTGCCAATCTGTTTTCTACATTGGTTGTAGCAATTTTTTTTTATTCCCATTAACATTAAATGAGAGATCTAGGTGCTTCACATCATTTCTAACTGTTGGTATTGCCTGTTTTAATGATGATGATTATTATACAATAAGATAATTTCATAAGTTTTATCATTATTACTGCTAGTTTTGTGGGTATTTCCATTCTCATAGTGTACAATGGCATGTTATTGTGAATCAAATTTGCATTGACTTAATGATTAACTATGTCCAGCATTTTTAATATGCTATGTTCCATCCTTGTTTCTTCTTTGGTTAAGTATTTGTTCAAATACTTTTTAAGTTAACTATACATTTTAACTGTATATTTTAATTTTACTACATACTTTAATTTGCTTATTTTTTTCTTATGATTGAATTTTGAAAATTCTTTAAAGATACTATGTATAATTTATTTGTTAGATATGTCATTTTCCCACATTTCTTCCTAGGCTATAACTTACCTTTTAATCTTCTTTCTAATGTCTTGCACAGCAAAACATTTCATTTTGTGTCAATGATTTCCTGTTATGGATTCTGCTTTTGGTGTTGTTTTTACTTCTTTGATGAGGAACTACAATGCCCAAGATGAATATGTCCTAATGCCTGAAATCTGTTAATATGTTCCTTGGCAGGGCAAAAGGGACTTTGTGGATATGATTAAAGATAGGGAAGATTATCCTGGAGAATCTGAGTGGCTCCTGTCTAATTACATGGTTTCTTAAGAGTCAAATAACCTTTTCTGGCTGTTGTGCTGAGAAGCAACTGTGACTATGGAAGAATGGACAGTTGTGCAGTGTTGCTGGCTTGGAGATGCAACCAAGGGCCATGAGTTAAGGGAAGCCAGGAGCCTCTGGATATTGCAAGAGGTAAAGAAAACAGATTCCCCTCTAGAGCCTCCAGTAAGAAATGCAGCCCTGCCAGTTCCTTCACTTCTGCCTAGTGAGACTTATGTCTGAGAATTACAGAACTCAGAACTGCTGAGCTACACAGCTGTCAGGTAATAAATTTGAGTTGTTTGAACCCACTAACTTTGTGGTAATTTATTGCAGCAGCAAGAGAAAATGTATAAACTCCTTAAATCATTACAACTTTTCTCAGAACTGAATAATGTGTATTCAACCTACAAGATATCACAAAGAGATCTTCAGATTTTGACAAAGAAAATATTAAGTTCCCTATTTATTACATATTTGTTTGGAGAAAATTATTAAAGTCCTGGAGTTTAATTCTGAAAATAAGAATGATAATCTCCACCAACATTTAAAATTTCTGGATTATGTTTAGATAATGTATGCAAAATGCTTGCAATACTGCCTGCCACAGAACATATAATAAAAAGTTTATTACCATTGCATATACTTTTCCCCATTTCAATCACTACTTTCCATATACTTGAACATTTATGAGCACCTATGTTGTGGTATTTTCCAAGGGTATTGATAATTAGAGCTGTTAGAGATCTATAGGTCCAAATCCTTCATTCTGCAGCAAGGACTCTGAGACAAGGATGAGAGGCAATTGAAAAATCTCACAGTTTTTAAGTCGCAGATTCAAGATTGAAGCTTTTCCTTGTGTGGTTGTGTTCATCTGGTCTGTAAAGAACATCATTCTTTCTATGGCTTGCATTTAGGAAGTTTGGTAAAAAAAAAAATGGCATTTACTTTATATGTACTATCGGCACAATAATATGAATATTTATTGCATATATAAAATTATTTACAAAGTGCTGTTATCCACTTAATAATTCTCAGATCAGTTTTATAAGATAAAAACTAGTGTTATCATCCTATCTTACAAATGTGGAAACAAAGGAATAGAGAGATTAAGTAATTTTCACATTGTTACACAGATACCAGATAGTGAAGTGAAGCTGGTATTTGCATAAAGGAAAAGTGACTGCAAAGTCCAGGCTCTTAACTATTATTCTATAATGCTTTTAAAGGCTAATGTATAATGCAAAGACTCCTAAGAAAAACTAACACTAGTGCACTCTTCTTCTCACCAGGTACTATGTAAACTTTTACGTTCATTACTTCATTTAATTTCATTCCTTTGAAACTGTATCCTTATTGTCATTCAGTAGAGGAACTTAAGACTCAGAAAGGCCAAATGTTTCCAGATCCATATAGCAGTCAAAAAGCCAGCTAGCTCAGCTTGATTTCAAAGTCCATGATTTCCATTACTTCTCAGCAAACGGTAAGCTATTGGGATTGGCATTAAAGATTCCATTTGAATTATGTAAAATGTAGACTGTGGGCCCACCACATCGGCGGGTTGACATCTGCAGATTCAACTATGGATGAAAAAAAGTTTAAAGTTACATAGTTACTGACATGAACTATATAGTTAGGCCTATGATGACTGAGTCTATATGAACATATACAACTTTTTCCTTGTCATGAATACCTAAACAATTCAATACAATAACTCTTGACACAGCATTTGCATTATATTAGGTATTGTAAGTAATCTAGAGATGATTTAAAGTATACAAGAAGATATGCATAGGTTATATGAAACTGCTATGCCATTTTATAAAAGTGAATTGAGTCTTTCAGATTTTTATATCCAAGGAATATCCGGAAACCAGTCTTCACAAATATTCAAGGAATATAAATGCATCATCATTTATCTGACATTAGAAAATATCTTCTTAAAGTTAATTGTATATTTTTCAATTAATAATATTTTTTCTTATAAATTAAAGGTTCATTATTGAATTTTGGGATCTAGAGCTTGTTTTTTAATGTTTAGCAGATATTTCAAAATTGGTCTTTTATATTATCAGCAAAAGCAGACTCCTTCACTCTCATCATCAGATCTTTCATACTCTTTATTCTCCATTTAACATCCATAAACACTTGCAAAGCAGAAGCTCAAGCCGGCATGCTGTGTGGACCCTTTAGATTGGGCTCCAGCACTGTGCTGGGAGATGTGAGATCTCAGAAGCTGTAATTATTGTCTCTGAGTATATAAATGTTACCAGAAAAAAAATTCTCCTAGTAACTTGAGAGGGCAGACCCAGAAAGATTGGCTGGAAGTCTCGGGTGGAATGGTAATGAAGAGCTCACATTTCAAGAGAAGTGTTCTTAACTTGGGCTTAGATATGCTGCCAAAATATTTCTAGAATCAAATTATTGCATGTAGTGGGAAAGGTGCAATTTATGTGATAGTTCATACTATTCATAACTCCTCAAAATATTTGATATTCATTATTAAAAATAATATGCTTTAATATTAAAAATGCATGAAAGTAAATTTAGTTTATAGGAAAAAAAAACGGTAACTTGAGAAATTTTTATTAGCACCCAAGCTCTTTCCTTTATGATATTTTTTTTCTCTTTAAAAACCCCACTGGTATTGCTATCCAATTATTTAAGCCATCTGGATCCCCTTTTAAGTCATGAAACATGTCCTATTTTCACTATGTCTCTATTTTCTGTCCTAATGTTGGGAGAATAGGAAGAGCAATGTTAGTGAGATTTTTGACTAGGAGGAAAAGCAAGCTGTTAAATAGTTTCATAGGTCACATGATGTTAGAAAAGGATGTGTTTACATTTAATAAGTATTTATAAGCAAAATCAGCATCCCATTATACATAGAAAAGAAAGGATCTCTTTGAATTTGCTACAGAATCATACTTCCCTATTTATAATTATAGTAAGAAATACATAAATTCTTGAGAAGGCAAAAACATACCATTTTAAGAAGAGAATTGGAAGAAGACATGAAGAGAAATGTAAAGCTCTTTTTTGAACTAGAAAATTGAATATATTACATTAGACATTGTTTCCCCAGGAAGGGATTTCTTAAGAAATAGGGCTTAGGTTGTTGAGGGTATCCCCAGAAAATTAGCCTTCTCTTCCCTGCCGCCTGGGGAGCACTGAGAGATGAACTAGGGTTGCTGTGAACTTATTTCTTACACCTGCTGAGCAGAGAGTCCAGTGCTCAGTCACCAGAACAGTCAGTATATAACATGGACATTAGGGAGAAGCTGACAGAATTGTCAACTTGTAGGAGGACTGTCTGCTACAGCTGCACACACCCCTAGAGACTGTTGGGGACCTGGAAAGAGTATCCTTACCCTTATCCTTCCACAATACTTTCTTCCCTTTTATGCAATTGACTACATACCTTTCCTTATCCTATTACCATTTTAAAATCACATCAAATCTAGACTGTTGATACTTTCTTTATAGATATCATCAGTCCATTTTGATAGCCACACATTCCACTATTAAATCATGGTATAGAACAATTTCAATCAAAATACTAATTCATTTATTTGGAAACCTGAAATATATATACACAAACCATGTTTGGGGAAAAGAAACAAATCAGAGAGATGGCTTCTGCTATAAAATGACATTTAGCTAGCTGACGATAGATGTTGATTCTGCTTCAATATTTATGAAGCATCAGAGAAAGATAAAAATAAAACAGCCCCCCAAAGTATGGCCCAAATGTTTGCCTAAATCTGAGAAGAATATTGACTCTACAAGCTATGAAACCGAGATTGCAATCAATGCTTTCCACAAGCCTTATGTAGCAAAAATGCCAGCTTGAAAAATATCACAAAATGAGTTTTTCCCTCCTTCTGCCTCCACAAGTTGTTTCATCCCCAGAAATTGAGGGCTTGTACCAACCAGAAAATGGAATAGCCTTCCTTTCTTGCATGAGTGAGTGCTTTAGAGGCTGTTTTAGTCGTCACCATAGACTCTCATTTTCAATTGAACCATTTTGATATGAAAAACCGTGCAGTTAGTGACATTAACTAAAATATGGAATATTAGAGAAAGGTGATTTGGAAAGAGGGGAGGAAAGAAAGATAGGTACAGAATAAATTCAGCTTGGAACATACCGACTTTTGAGATGCTTATGTAAAATCCATGGATGATATACTTGCTCATGGATTTCAGGAAGGAACAGGTGTAAACTCCTCAATTTCTATGGCATGTTTATGCATACATTAATCCACTGCATTCTCAATCCTGTTCTTCACTCTACTGGAATTCCTCTCATCCAGGTTTCTATTACTCTTTACTGACTAAATCCAATGACTGTGTTCCGATTTTTATCTTAATGTGCTCTTATTTTTTTGGAAAAATTGAGATCTCTCTCCTCTATAAAGCACATTGCTCCTTTAGCTTCAACAAATTACTGTTTTTGTTTTACATCAACATTTACTCTGTATGTATATAAGGTATACATGTACATATGTGAGCATATATATATGTACATACAGACTCATGTATGTGTGTTTGTGTGCATGCACATACACAGTTAACTCTCTTTATCTGTGGGCTCTATGTCCATGGATTCAGCCAACTGTGAATTAAAAATATTTGAAGAAATGATGCATCAGTACTAAACATGTACAGTTTCTTAATTCTCATCTTTCCCCAAATAATACAGTATAGCATATATTTACATAGTGCTTATATCAAGTATTTTAAGTAACCTAGAGATGATTTGAAGTATACAGGAGGACATGAGTAGGGTACATGCAAATGTTATGTGATTTTACATAAAGGACGTGAGCATCCATTTAACAGTGGTCCACCTCATGCTTTGATTATAGCCCTTGCTGTTCTGCCATTGAGGCTTATTTTAAAATGGACATGTTTTTCTTTTTCCTCTTCTCCCTCTCCTTCCCTAACCTGAGATTGGGAAACAAGATTACCTTTTCCCATCCTAAGGTCCAATGATCTGTTTATCACGCCTCTCAAACTAACAAGTGAATTTCAACACCGCATCAGGATGCACCTGGAATGCAGCCTTGGAAGAGTGTCTTTAAAAGCCCTCTCTTCTCCCTTATGGGCAGAATCACAGCCTCTGGACAGGAGTCTCCTGTGCTTCTCCTTTGCTAACAAAGCAATAAAACATCTTCATTCTTCTCAAAACTGTGTCCTCCTTATTAAATTGACTGGGAGACAGGACCAACCTTTCAGTAAAATCCACAGATTTTGGAAATTGTAGGGGATGTTGGAGCCAATCCCCTATTGATACCAAAGGATGACTCTACCTCATAATTTTCTTCTAATACCTAGAAAAGCTTCTCTTCTTGCTATTTAAATTCAGAATTTTCTAATTTTCTCACCATATTTTCTTCTCCTGCTTTATCACAGATGACTTTTCCATGATGATTTTATTCATCCTCATGATTTTATCTACGTGTTATAATCTGATAATCCCCCAAGCTTTACCTCAAGACTTCTTTTAATTTAATAGATATTTTTCCAGTGTCTGTGACATTTTCCTTAAATGTTCATATTCTCTGGGGAAGAAAAGCTATTTGGTTTTATCCCATGTGGGGACCAGATATGAATCTGGTTATGTACACAGTGAGTCCCTTTTTATATCTTTCAGGCCAGGTACTAAGATACAAGGAAAGTTTCCTGCCATTTCATTCCCGCTGGATTCCATTTCTGGCAACGTAGCAGATGAGATAATCTTGAAAATGCTTACTTTATAAACACGTTAAAAAACTGCCTAAACTATAACAACATTATAAATATACATGCTGCATTCTTAATAAAATGAAAAACTCTAGTGGAAAAAAGTAAGGAGGATAGAGAAAGCCAGACTGGCATGATGGGTCAGGTAGTTGGGCGTTGGCTGCCTCCTTCCTTAGAAATGGTGCTGTGATTCTCACAGACCCCTGTGGATAGTCGAGAAGGGCTCCTAAGATAGAGTTGCAACCAAGTGCAAATGAGGCAGTACTGGAAATTATGAAGAATGTAGATGGTTTGTGGTGGATGCTTGAGATTTAAGGTAGACAGGATAGGAAGGAAAGGGAAACCATGGTGTTTAATACTGCCAACCACTGTTCAGCTCTGGGTCAGCACATCTTGCAGTCTTTCTTTGTGCTGAAGTGGAAGCCAGCATTTCTTGAGCACTCATTTTATGTCAGACACTGTTCTAAGAACCACACATGTATGAGATCATTGACATTTATTGTAGTGTACTCAGGAAGGCACTATTATTATTTCCATTTACTTTTGATGAATCAGAGGTACAAAATGGTGAAGTCACTACCCCAGGGTCATGTACATAAGAAGTAAAGCCACATTCAAACTGGTGCGATATTTTATAAAATATATATATAAAATATAATAATATTTTATTATTTTATTGTTAAAAAAAACATGTTGTTACGGGAAATTTCAAACATATTTGTGGCATTTGAAAAAGTAGTACAATGAATATCCATCCATATACACTTTTAAAAATCAACAACCAATCAAGGTTCATACATTATATTAAAGCTGTGTGTCTTCTTAATTTCTTTTGAAATTGAACAATTTCCATGCCTTTTCTTGTCTCACACTATTGACTTTCTCTCTTGTGTGTTTGTTTTTATTTTATTTGTGGTATTGGGAATCACACCCAGGGCCTCACTCATGATAGGACAGTCTCTGCCACTGAGCTGTACCCCAGCCCTCAATATTGACTTTTCAAAGCTTTCAGACCATTTTTTTTTTTTTTTGCTGAGTTTCCTATATTCTGGATTTGTCTCATTTTCTCCCAGCTGCATAAATGATTCTTCTATAAACTTCAGGTTTTATCATTATAGTATTTTTGCTTTCTCTTTAGACTCTACGAATGGAATCATTTACCAAGGAAACATTCATTTTCTAAAATAATTACGCTGTCTCTATATCTTTAAATAGAATGGATAATATCTTAAAATCTAAGATTGATTCGGACAACTTCCAAGGTGACTGAGATCAGGGTCTGATTTTATTAGATGTGTTGGTAACTTCTTGAGGACAGATTAGCCAGTTAGGGCATTGGTCAATGAGCACACTGGAGCATATGGTTTTGCTGATATGGAGAGCTAGCTAGAGTGAAGTAAAATCTGAGTCTGAAGTTATGATCGATGAAATGTCTGTGAATCTGATTGCATGGGTATGTGTTTGTATATTTGTGCCTATGTACTTGCACACTCATCAATTCTTCATAAAAACCACATAGTATAGATATTGTTATCCCATTTGAGAAATAAGAATTGTTACATAGGTATTGAAACCAATTATTTAGAAGGGATTTGCCTTATTCTACAGCAAACCCTAAATGGGGGTGGGGGGAAAGGTGCCATTTCTTATATGTGTTCTTAATGGCTAATTCAAGTATAGTCTTGAGGATAATTCTGAGGATATGTTCCAACCCAGCAATAAAGGGTACTAAGAAAAACAATGTTTGCCATGAACTCTAACAAGGATGAATGCCACTGCTTGTATGAAAGATTGAGAATGACCCCCAATCCACAAGGAGCAGTCTTGGAATCAAATTCCAGCTTCTCTCTGGGAACACCATTTCTTTTCTCCTCCAAAGACAGTTGTAGTCCTCTAAGTTTTATCTATTCAGGGTATTGAGATATTGGATTGTCCAGGTAATATGTGTGTTGAAGAAGAGGGGTGGCACTGGAAGGTGGTTGGGGACTAAGATGAAGTTTATTTCATAAACAAGACAAGAGGTTACCGTTTACACCTGACTAGAAATAATGACTAAGCTTCCTCTAACAAAGATTCTGCACAAGAGAGCATTTAAAGTGCAACAGCTTCATGGGCCATTTAGATGAAATCCACATTTTTGTCACTGAGAAGTGCTGAATGGATGCTTTCTATTTAGTTCTTGTTAGAAAGCTCCAGACCCATGGAAAACATGGATAAAAGCACTTTGCAGGCTCTCATCTCCAGGCTTCATTTACCCCACTGTACTGAAGGCATTGTGACACTTGAGAAACAAATGTTAATTAGGAATGGAGGCAGTTGATTTGATTTTGTTATTAAGTCTGATGTAATTAGAGACATAATTTGATTCCCTCTAATATGGCTATTAAGTAAGAAGTTATCAACAACACTTGAGACGTTAGTATGGAAGGATGGGGAAAATGCTGACAATTTACCCTCCATCCTCTTTCAAATTCTGCTGCTGTCTGCCATTTCCCAGCTCCAGGCATCATTTCCACACCAATAACATCATAAGAGTTCATATTCAGGCATCACTTTCACTTCTCAATGTGGTATTTCAACAATTACCTAACCTGAACTTGACAACAGCTGAACCTAGTAAGGAACAGAAACTCATTCCACACCTGTTTAAACTACGAAGAAGCTGATATTAGTAATGTCAAATAATTGGACCATTATTACTCCATCTGAAAAGGTGGAGTGGTATTTAAAAGCACATATTTTTCTGTTTTATTTTTTAATTTTGTTTTGTTTTTTTCTACATCACAATGATCCTAAAAGATAACATAAAAAATACCAAAGAAAAGCTGCCAGGTAATCCAACAGAATGTGTTATTCTGTCGTCTTACCTTATTGATTATTATCCCATGTATTATTATACTAATTGCTGTATTATTTACCATTATATAGCTCCAAAACCTTTTGCCCACTTTCCACACTTTGTTTTATAAACTCAACTACTTCCTACAACCACACAAAAGAATATTTTCCTTTACTTTAGTAGGTTCTAAGGATCTATAAATTTTTTTCCTCATTAATTCTTCCATCATCTTCTATAGTCACTGGTGTTCTGGTAACCCTGCCTGTCACCAAATGACTTTGAAAACAAATAAATCTATAATTTTTATTTTTATTTTTTCCCTCTAAGTAAAGGAGAAAATTATAATCTTGTATGTAATAATCACCTGAGGAACTTAATATTACAGATTCTTAGAATCTGCCCACAGAGAAAGAGGGTACATTGGTTCTCAGTTGGGACCAAGGAGTATGTATGAATCTTTAACAAGTACTGCAGAAAAATTTAATTTGAGTCATTTTTAACCTCAGAATCACTGCAATTAGAAGGGTATTGGAAATAATTTAAAGGGACGCATATAATACTTCTAATCTTCAAAATTTTGTAGCTTGTGTCCTTTATCTATGTTCTTGTCTATGTTATGAAAAGCTTTCTCCTCCCAACTATATCTCTAGGAGATCCTCATCTCTGCATTCTGATACCATCATAGGACAGGCAGTGAAGATGTGGCCCATAATCATCATATTGGACACAGCAGCTCAAGAGTCCAGGGACATGCTTGTCCATTCAGCACTCGGCTTTTATCTTCCATGTGATGACTCTCTGAGACATAATAGCTCAAATGGGTCCTTCAGTGTAAGTCAGAAATTCACTGCTTTCTCCTATTACTGACTCATATTTGAGCTTCAGTTCAGTAATATTGATAGAGTAAACTTTATTTTCCAGAGACATTCAGAGGATCATTTGTGATAAGTTATTTTCTTTTTTAAATAGACTTTAGTTTTGCAGTCATTTTAGACTGATGGAAAATTCAGACAGAAAGTACAGAGTTCCAGTACATATCCTTCCCTAAACTCCCCTTCCTTTCAACCTGCAAGCTTCCCCTATTTAACCTCTTCTATTACTATGTTTCTTACAATTAATGAACCAATAATGATACATTGTTATTAAATAAGGGCCAATTTTTGTGTTATATAATCCTATGTCCACTCATAACAGCATCAACAGAATGGTTTTACTACCCTGAAAGTTTCCTGTGCCCCATTATTCATTCACTCTTCCCACTCCCACTGAACTCCAGGCAACCATTTTTTGTTTTTTTCTTACTGCCTCTATAGTTCTATAGTTTTGCCTTTTTCAGAATTTCATATAATTGCAAACATACATAACCTCAGAAAGGCCAAAAAACTTGCCCAAAGACACAGAGCAGACAGAAACATGGTTCCAGAGCAGTGCTCCTCTTCCTCTGCCTTACTGTTTTTATAATTATGGAAGTCTCTTCCCTAAGAAGAGAGTCTGGGGACCTTGACAATGAAGGTTATCTCAAAAAAAAATTCTTACACTGGATGCAAACAGTTTCACTCATGACCTTGACTGTCTCAACTGTTTCATGGTACTAGATAATAAATCATATATCATTATCTGTTATGTCTGAAAAACTATTAGTTTTGGGGGAATATTAGAAATGGCCACAAAGAAATTGTGTGTTAAATTGGTGTGTCAAATATCTGAGTGTCTGTTCCACGTGGTATTTAATAAATGGTATTTGAGAGTAAAAGAATCCAAATGTACTTTGAACATACATGTACATATACATACATATATACATATGCATGTAAAAAGTGCTGGGGATTGAACCCAGGGCCTCATGCTTGCAAAGCAAGCACTCTACCGACTGAGCTGTATCCCCAGCCCCTAGATAAATATGTTTATGTATATGTATATGTATATATATATATACATGTATATGTATGTATGTATGTGTATGTATGTATATATGTATGTATATGTATATATACATGTATATATATGTATATATATGTATATATGTATATGTGTATATATATATGTATACAAACTCAGAGCACTATTTTTATCCCCCTTTCTAGAAAGTCTTTCTGTTTCTTTCTATTGAACGGTGTTTGCACATGTTATCTTCTTTCCTAAATTTTTTATCAAGTCTCTGTCCCTGCAGCTTTTCAGAGATCTATAGGAGAAAATCCAAAGGCAGATCTCTTGCCGTTGTTAGTGGAAAAAACTGTTGGTGATGAGCAAAGGTAATCATTTCAGTTGCTTTAAAGAATTCATGTTTGTTAGTGTCATGCATATAAATAACTGTGGCAACTGATTGAATTGAGAATTTGTGGTGCCCATTTTGAAGCTATGCAAACCCCATGTTAGTTTATCAGGGTTTCCACCAACAGAGTGACCCTAATGTGCCCACAGGTGAGGAGTAACGTGATATTAAACAGAGCAACTTGGTTATGAAATCCCTTATTTATGATCACATTCAGAAAGCCATGAACCCTTCCCACTGCTATCATATTTTAATTCACTGCCACACTTGTGAGCACACATATAAATCAGTGTGCATCTTTGAAAGATAAATCTCACACTAAATCCAGAGCAAACTAGTGCATCCTGTTTTATAGAATCTATGTGACCTGACTGCAAAGAACATTTTTGATTAATCAGAACTAAGGTTTTAATAAAGAAACAGCAGGTGGGCTAACCACAAAATTAAAACTCCCAACCGTCTCAGAGTAATAAAGTCATAAATATAAAAGTGCTCAAAATATCTCATTTGCATCTTTGAATAATGTCCCTGTTTAACAAGGACAGGACACCTGGTTGACCAGCAGAGGGCAGATTCCTGTGGATTTTGTCATTTCATGGTACAATCTTGTCGCAGTCTCTTTTTCAATCTTTCACTGCATAATGGAGCAGGGCCTGTGTGGTAATTAATTGCCATCTGCAGTGTGTTTTTAACCAGTGATATTTTACACCCAGTTGTTCAAAATTGCAATATCGCATCGGCTGCATTTTGACACATCCTGGAGAACAAAAATGTGTCTTTGGTTTCCTAATCAAATTTGGTCAATTTGGGGATTTCGTTTTGTTTTGTTGCAGAAACTATGTCAGTTTATCTCTGCAACTGTGGCATAGACTTCCTGTTAGCCACTAAAATTTTATGGCTCTTTGAACAAGGCAGATCAAGGTTTTAAGTCAGGCTCAGCTGTTTAGTGGCCGCATAGCCCTATATTGGTTTTTCCAATTTAAAAAAAAAAATCAATTTTCTTATATAAAATACAAATAACAATACCGTATCCCAAGGCTGTGTTCAGGTTTACAGATCTTAAAAATTCATGAAATATATACTGGAAGATTTTCAGCCTAGCTACACAGGTATTCAAAACATGGCCTCCTAATAACTATACCTCAGGAATTTTTGAGCACAGTGACTATGAGCCATGCTAACTCCCTCTATGCGAGCAGCAGAATCAAGAATCCCATCTGTTGTTTTGTAACAATAGTAAACATGGCAAAAGAATGATAGCAAGTCCATTTTACAGTTCACAACATGCTTTTAAGTGCATTATTTTATTTATTCTTCAACTCTCTAGCTAGGCAGGCAGATATTAGGATAGCCCTTTTGCTGTGAGGAAACTGAGCCTCAGAAGGTTAAGTAATTTCTCCGGCGTTGCATTGTGAGTAAATAAAAGCTGGACAGCTGGGAACTTCACTCTGATACACATTCCACTGTGTTTTCAATACACAGTCTGGTGTCTCCAAGGAGTCGCAGTACTTCTTTTTTCTCAGTCTTAGCCTCTGTATTTGTAACTAATTAGGCCAACACAGAATCGCCTCCACATTTTCTTTCAGCTCTGGCATTCCAAGAGGTCTGAGAATGGTGTTCATGAAAGAGAGAGTTGGAATACCAGGAGGGAATTACTGCAACATATAATCTTCATATCATTCTTCAAGAAGCAGACTTCATGGCTCAGAAACACAAGAGAAGCTTCTTGAAGGAAGAGGGGAGGAGAAAGATGGTAAGACACTGTGAATCCCTGAGTCAGTTAATTACTAGGTTTGAAAATATCAATGTTTTTATTCTCTCCTTCCAACACCCTGAAAGCATCACATACTATCATTCTAAACACCACCCCCGAAAGCAGTGCGATATGATACACCTATCAAGCTGGTTTCAAAACCCACCAATGATATCAAGACAAAGAAACCTAATCTCCCTTACTGTCGTTCAAGCACTACCCCTAAAAACCAAGTCAAATAAACTTATACGACAGTTACCATCATCCTCACCACCACTGTCATCATCATGAATATTTATGTACTCTGAATGGGCCAGAACTATATTTACTGTTTTAAATGCATAACTGCATATGTTGTAATCCTAGAGCAGGTACTTTTATAATTTACACTGTACTGCTGAGTAACCTACCTCATCTTCCTCTCCCCTACAGCATTTCTTGTCCAGGCTACCATCATATATTTCCTTGTTACTATAATATTCTTCTCACTGACCTTATTTTTCTACTCTTTCAAACCAACACATCCATCGACAAAGCATCTGGACAGATCTTTTAAAACATGAATTTAATCATGCCATTTCCAGAGTTAAAATTTTTATGAGATTTCCATTGCACTTAGAATGAAAGTTAAACTCCTTTGCATGACTTAGAAGGATTTCTGGCCACAACATACTTTGTCATTTCATATAATCTCCTGACCCTTCCTTCTTCAGTCAGGATGTATCAACCACATTCAAATCTCTCCATAGCATAGGTAAACTAAGCCCAACATCTTTTCCTGTGGTTTTCCTTGCCTGGAATGCTTGTCCTCCTGCCCTTCCCTGTGTTATTCCAACACATGTCTCTGAATTCTTGTCATTTCCTTAAAAAGTCTTTCCTGGAGCACCTAGTTTCAAGCACAACAGCACACACTTAACTCTTTGGTTTGGTGCCTTGCTTTTTTATTATGATTAATAAGATTGATGGTTATACATATAAGTACATGTTTATTATTGTGGTTTATTATAGCTAATGTCATTGATAGCTAAGCATGAATGTAAATGCTGATTTTGCCATTTATTTCATGAGGGAAGGGGTCCATGTCCATTAACTTACCAATGGATTCTCAAAAATTTTGCACCGTTCATTGTAAGGACCCAAAGTGAATTAAATAATAAAGTCAATAACTTGACTTTTTAATTCTTATTAAACATTCTTATTCATTTCTCTTCAGTTTCTTCCCTGATAATGACAAGAACTTTGGACAAACTGTTTATTAGACCAAAAAAGTAAAAATAAAATATTCAGAACACATGAAGTCATAAATGAAACAAAAACCAAAAAACTAGGTGAGGATAGGGCCAGAACAAACAGGAACTAAATGAGTGACCTCCACTTTTTTATGTAAGATTTTCATTTAACTTTATTTGAAAACTTTATGTATAAATAAAGTTTATATAATATTTATTTATATTTTATATAAAGTTTATATAATTTATATATTATAATATATAATATAAATATGTATATAGTTATATATATATACTATATACATATTTAGTTATATATATAATTATATATATATACAACTTTACCTGATGTTATAGATAACTTTAGGTATAACTTTACTTGATGTTAGTATTCCAGATATTCAGGATCAACTAATAGAAATTAAAATTATTGAGGGAAGGGAACTAGTTGCCATCCAAGAAATAGATAGGGATTCAGGGATGAAATTGAGAAACTTCTGAGCTCAACATTTAATGGGAAGGGCCATATGTAAGTCATAAAGTCATGATTGTAGGGATGAGGTGAACTGTGACTAATTCACCCAATCCCAGAACAACACAACTGTACACATCACCATAACTTTGAATCTTGGAAGAATTACAAACAAAACAAAACAACAGTAAAAATACAGATACATTTTAGAGATTTGATATGAACTCAGATGTTAGTATGATTCCACAATAAGGGGAATAGGACACTGGGGATCTGTCATTTAGCTCTCTTTCCAGATGCCCTGCAGCAAAGGCATGCTTGTTTTCAAATCATCTGCGTTAGTTAAAGTTTTTGTCACTGTGTCCAGAAAACCTGAGCAACTTAAGGGAGGTAAAGTTTATTTTGACTCATGGTGTCAGAGGTTCAGTCCAGAGTGGGGCATCTGTGTTGCTTTGGGCTCAAGGTGAGGCAATATATCATGACAGAATTTGAGGAAAACTATTCTGCTCCCTGTAGCCATGGGAAAGAGATTCAAGGGACGTCAGGGAAGATGAACCCTTCCAGGGCATGCCCCAAGTGACCCAATTCTTCCAACCATGACCCATCTGTCCACAGTTACCACCCAGTTAGCCTATTCAAACTGGAACAGACAGATTAGGTGACAGCTCAAATAGTCTAATAATTTCACCTCTGAATATTCCTGCATCAACACAGGAGATCAGTGGACACCTCATATCCAAACCATAATACAATCCATTCATGGCATAGATTCAACACACATTGATGCATAATTTTGATGCACATATTTGATAATAATGCAACTTATTATCCATCATTTCATAGTATATTAGTCTACATTTTGGTGCCAACTACTTTTTTTCTTATTCTACTAGAATCATGGAGCCACTTTTCATCTAAGTAGGGCTGGCTTACCACTTACTTGATGATTGCAGGACTGAGTTCTCCTCTGGATCATACTGTTACCCACCTAACTCTGCCACTTAGTGAATCAGAGCTATCATCTCAGGAAGATTGTTTCCTATACTGTACCCTAGAGGAGACCTGATAAAAACTTCCTTACAAGAGCTTTGTTGTCATGTTACATCATTTATTCACTTACTTATCAATAAATATTTACTAAACCCCAGTTACAAACAAGACAGGTACTGGAGCAATGAAATAGACAAGTGAAAAAAAAACTATTTTATCATCTGCAGTGCATAAAAGAGAAAGAAGAAAAAAATAACAAGTGATCACAGTATTATGTATAGAGAGCTACAGAGAGAGAGGTGCAAGAAACATGGAAACACTGAAGATGGAAAGTCTCATAGAGAAGATGACATTGAGTTCATTCTTAAGAGGAAAATTTCACAAAGCAACACTTAGGAGGTAGAAAATAAACATTTATAGGAAAGACAAAAAGTGTTAGAACTTAATATGTGTAAGAAAATGGAATTTGTTTTTTGGAGGGGATGGATATGTCTGAAGAAATGTATTCAACCCAAAGTTAAATAAATCTTAAAATTTAAAATTCTATTTTGGAGGCATTTGGTAAGACAGACCACTGAGATCTTCACTGGATTTTGAGAGAGAAGAGGCCAGGTAAGCTTTCTAGCCTGTTAGGCTGGATGGAGTCTGGTGACACTCTGAGGTGGGAAGTTCAGGAGGTGGGGCAGGTGTGCATGTGTGTATTTGGGAGGGACAGGGAGGTGGCATAAGATGATAGATTCCCCTTTCCTGAGGTGCCTATGAGTCCCTTAGGCCAAGATACACAGTAGACAACTTTATGCACACTCGGCAATGAAGACCAGGATTTGGCTATACAATATGACTCAGAATCACACACTGGGAGTGAAAGTCATGCCAGGGATGGGAATATGCAGGAAGACATAGAGGAGACAGATGAAGTGATGTTATTTAATCAGAAGTTATAAAATGTTACAACTTGTTTCAAGGAAGTCATTGAATTCGGCTACCATTGCTTCAATTTAGCAAATGAATGAGCACATTCACTCAATGACCATATACCACTTGCCAGGCACCAAGAAGGGCACAGGACTTATTTATACTGTCAAAGAACAAAATTATAACAATTTTGTTTAAATATCTTAATGGACTTTATTTTTTCATTCCAAAATTGGGTAGTGCTTTATTGTGTAAAACAGAAGAGATGTCCTGATAAACTGAGCTGAAGAGATTGGTTTTATAGAGAAGAACTTGAAAAGAGCAGAAATAAACAATAAAATATGGAATAGTCATTTCAAAGTTACTTTTCTTCCAAGGGGGTACAGAGAGATAAAACAATGTAAAAAATAACAGATTGTTTAACCTCAGGTTACTTTTTTGTAAGGATCAAGACAGAGAAATTCATTATCATGCCAGTTGAAACTAGCATGTGTGCATGTGTGTATTAGAAACTTGCTGGTATCTGTCTGTCTCCTGATTTCTCAGAAGGTCAAGTAATGACTAAGTTTAAATTTAATGATGTGGACTTTCAGCCTAAATAACTCCATTTTAATATTTCACTAGGTCTGTTGTAACCCAGTGAAAGAATTTTATACAAATGAGTCCTCATATAATTTTCATTTAATAATATGGAAATTAAACAAATAATTTTTTTAAGTAAAATTAAGCCCTATTGAACTCCAAAGCGTGTTTACTTATAATTGCTAAGTGCTAACATCTAGGAGAAATAAGCTTCCAGTTCTGATTTAGCAATATCAGGAGGAGATACATAAGCAAGTATGACATTACCTTTTTGGAAAAACAGAATGACTATGGACCAGATTTTTGCTTCCAATAATGGGTAGAGCAAGATGAGCGCAGGAGAACATAAGACAGACGGCTCGTAGGACAGGATTCTCATTATGCAGTCAGTGGACCTGAAATATGCATTGACATCTGTCTCAACAGCTTGGCTTGTGAAAGCCATCGCACCAGGAGCACAGTGGCTGCAAAAGATGACCTAAGAGTGGTTGCTATATTGCATGCACACCAAAGCAGCTGCCTGGTATTTAGGAATTTTCTTCTTTGGGGCCATCTATGGACATGAGTGTAGGAAATTGGCCAATTCTCTCTTCTGTGTCTGTTGTATTCTGTTAGAGGTATAATATCTAAGTAAATAGATGATAGGCAGACAGGTGGGTAAACAGAATCACAGACATAAACTCAATGTGTAGGAGTCCATGGTCAAGGAGGACTGCAATTTAACACTACTGTTCTTACTACTCCTCACCCTGTCCCCAATCTTCCACCACCTCTGATGATTTCAATATCTCAGTCTCTTCATACCTAAGCATATTCAGAGCTATCAGATTTCTCATTGGCCATTCTAAAAAGCAATTTGAGTAAACAGAAGCTTGGGCAAGTGGGAAACATCTCGAAGAATGTAAAAGGAAGGAGTTATCTGGCTCAAGAATCATTAGAAACAATTGTTCATCAAAGTAGACCTATAAGAGCCCCTCAATTTTTGAAAGTTTGAATATACCAATGAAGTAAAGATCAGGGATTTAACCAAAGACTTTGAATTCCTATTACTTGAAAAATAATTAAAATTGATTTCTTAATAAATATTTCATTATGCTGGAACTTTGTCATGTTTGTGATCCTTCTTTTAACCATTTTCTGAATTAAGGCAGAGTTTTATCCTTATTTCTCTAATCACTATCAAAGCCCTCTGATGTTCTTTAATTCTTATTAACTCCATTAAAGTGAAACTATAAAGGACATGGTGCCATCTGACTAAGGGACTGAAAATTTAAAGTGAAGGCAAAATTTAGGAAATGAGAGTATGATTTTATACGTACAGCTTATCATTTGGAGAAAATAGGCATATGATCTGTTTCAGTGGCAGAGAAAATGTATTAATGGAGCATGATTGTCTGCCATGTTCTAGTATTACATCATTAAAACGTTAACACTCTGGGAGTTGGGAGCTATGTCATAGACATATCTTTTTTACAGCTTTCTCTGTGATCTTGATAAACTACACTCTCTTTGGTCTTCATTTTGTCATCTTTGGAATGAGATGCTAAGACAGTCCTTCAACTCTGATATTTGTGGGTCTATGAATTAGTGTGGGATTCAAAGGACCTAAGCAATGCTTGGCAGGGGTAAATTATGTCATCTTAGGCTCAGGCAGATCCATACCCAGTTTCCACAAAGCGATGAGCCATGCAGAGTTTCAGTAACTTTTCTGTGTCTGGATGCAGAGTTATTCATCTTGTAATTTGAATCTGAGAATCCAGTATTTGGGACCTTTCCCTGATTCAAGTAAGGCTTCCAGGTGAATGGATGGATGCTCTTCTGCCAACTGCCCTCAGTTATCTGCACTCTAAACCTAAGAAGAGTAAAAATCTCTATCCATGGGCACCTGGTGACACTGGGAATTATGTGATTGAGTTTCTAAATAGAATTCCAGTCACAATCAAAGCAGAAAGCCTGGATCACAATTATCAGTGCATCCACTGGCTATCTGGGGGCTGAATAAATATCACACTTTCTGTGACACAAGCTTGTTAAGATAATCCTTGTTCTTTCCTAGTATTAAGGGCTTCCAACCAGGAACTATGTCCTGAGAGATTGTGACGAGTTCTGTCGCACACCAATTCACACACCTGTTTTTGTTTCCATAAATTTGCAATTACTTTTCTCCTGGCTTAGACTGATTAAAGCACTCCTCTTTCCCCTCCAGTTGTTACAGAAGGCAATTCTAATGTGAATCAGCTCAAACACCAAAACCGTTCAAATCTTTAGCATTTAACCTGCCCAATAAGACCAGCTTAAGTTTAAAAAGGAGACTTTAAGCTTTTCTGTGTAATGCTGTCTCTTGGCCTCTGAGCAAGAAACCAGAAGAGTTAATAATGATCACAGGGGAGAATTCACTAAGCTGCTCTAATTGAAGATTGGGAGGGGAAGGAATGGTTATGGCCCCAAATTCAACTTGATTGAACCTGGAGTCTGGCATGGGAAGACAGCAAGCACTTCATCACTTTATGAAGCATTTCATTTTACCTTCATTGCAGCTAAGAAAATAATTATTATCACCATTTTACAGATGGCTCAAAAATGTTAAGCCACTTGCCCATGGTCACATATCTACAAGTAGAAGAGTCACAATTTGAGTGCAGATCTGCCTCCTTCTCTTTCCTGGCCTGCTGGAGAGAAAAGCCAAGGCTTAGGGAAATAGAAAACAGCATGAGGAATGGTGTTGTGGGGGATCAATGTGCTCTGATATCAAGAAGCTGATTGCATGTCACATGGTTGGAGGCTGGAGTATGGAGAAGGAGCAAGTGAGTCTGACTTAATGAGAGGTGGAGAGAGTAGTCTGAAAGAGAAAGCAAACCAAAGATTAGGTTTGTAGAGAAGACGTCAACCTAAGGATCCTGAAAATGACCAGACCACCATAAGCCATTTTGATATCACCAGGCTGATGTAATCCTCACATACCTTCCCATGCCCACCCCTCACCAAGCTTTCTTAAGACAAGAACCTGAGAACCCAGAAAGTATCTCTCACTCTTGAGAATGACTGAATTCTCCCTTGACTGTGTGCTCCTAACTGCCACAAGTAAATCTCTATGCCTCAATATTGGACTCAAGCTAAAATTATTTTCTGTCATGTATATCAAGGACCTGGTCATCCTGAGTTGAGGTTCCCCTCTCCAGTACCTCCTTAGACCCTGTCCATTGACACTAATCACATGACATTTTCTACATAAGCTTGCATTCTCTGATAAGATTCTCTGGTCCTTAATGAATGAGGCAAGAAATATGGTAGAGAAAGCATCTATATGGGATTCGAACATCTTTCTGCCTCTTAATCTCCTACCTAAGATGGTACTCAGAAAATATGTGTGAAATAAGGAAATTTTACTCCAATTGCTATGCTTGCTTTTTATATTCTATTTTGGTTATGCACCACTGATTATCCACTGAGTGTTCAGTAGGCACCAACTCTAAGTAGAGTTTTATGATGGTCCAGGTCACCTTAGTGTTTTCCACTATGCTAAGTCATGGGGGAGTATGGAGCAGAGAAGTAACATGGTCAGACTTGTTTTTCAAAATGATGTTTCCTGAGGCAGTGTCAAGGACTGATTGGAAGGAGGTGAGCCAGGCAGCAGGAAGAACAGAAGGACATTGGCAGTGTTCCAGGCATGAGATGATAATGGCTCAAATAGATTTTTACAATGGAGAGGGGTAGGTCTCATGGAATAATAGAGCCATGAGTTTTCATAGTCCCTTTGCAGCCCAGGTTTCATCATCTGTAATCAATTAGAGCTAATATTTAATATCTGACCATTCCCTCATTTCTACTTCATGGAGTTTATCTTTTTGTAGATATGCCAAACATGATAGAAAAAAAAAAAAAAAACTCTTGTTAACAAAAAAGAAAGAAAACATGTTACTTTTACATAATAGATCATTTACGGAATTAAGTAGAAATGAGTTCTAGAATGTGCTTGGCCTCAGAACAGTCATGAGATTGTCTTGAAACACACCTCTTTTGCTATTGCTTCTCATCACAGATGTGTAGCCAACAGAGGGAACCCAGAACCTGATGAGGTGATATGTAGATTCACTATCCTTGATTTGTGGTTACTGAAAGAATGGCCTCATTAGGCTCAACTTTACAGTGCCAACCCAACTGAAATCTTTCAGTAGGATGGCCTCTGAAGACTTTCTCATTGGCAAATCTGAGCCTGATTCACACAAGTGGCTTTTCAGCACTATTCTCCCTTATTGGAATATGAGACCTAACAATTCCAGTATTGATTTAACCAGGAATAGGAACTATTCATTCCATAAATGCTTCTGAATGTCTAAGATCACATGCCTCATTCTGACATAGGTGACAGTTTCCTGGGAAGGTGAAGGAGGATTTGTCCATTGAGGGGACAGTTGGGAGCTGAAGAACAATGAAATTCATTTAAGCTATCAATGTTCAGGATGATCCTACAGGAAGTGTGGTAGCTGTTAAAATTATAGGGATTTCTCATACTGACAAAATCAACCAATTTGTCTCCCTGGTCTGGGCAGTCCAGATGATCCCCTATGACAGTCTGATATATGATTTTAGCAGGACCTAACTCTATCACAAGTGATATATATTGTCCCTCTTTGAATGGATGCTGGATGATATCAGAGGGCAGACTCTGAGACCAAAAATGATAGTTTCCAGTACAACCTCCATGGGATATGGACTGTTATTTACAGCACATGCATCCTTTCCTTCTATATGCACGTTGTTTTGCACTATATTTTAGCCAATATATTTTGAAGAATGTATTATATCAACATAAAAAGAACTTCCTCACTTTTTGGTTTTAGAATTATATATTATTTTACATGGAGGCATTTAAATAAGGAACCTAGTGATATATGTTTAGAATTTGGCTATATGTTTAATAAATTATTATAAAAATGTTCAGATAATGTATGCCACTTTTCATATTTATAGGAATGTACATTCTGATAAAATACCAACATAGATCAATAAGACATTTTATTCTCTGACAATCTGAAAATTGAAAGGAGTACCTTAGGAAATTTTTATAATTTGTCTTTCTTTTAGGGAGACTGAACATTGCTTTACATATTAGGAGTCATTAACATTTCTTTTTCTATTTATATCCTTACTGATTTTATTAATTTCAGGAGTTCTTCTTAAGAACAATTAGAACTTTTTGACTATCATTGGAACTAGTTTGTGTATTTCTTCATTTGTATTTTGCCTTTGTATATTATATTTCTTTCCCTATAGGTGTTTTAAAACGGTTTTCAGGTTTTCAATACTTTATGGGTGTCTAGGTATACCATGTATTTAAAATTTTTAGCATGTTTTCACCAATATTGAATGAAGATTTAGTTTAGTTTGTCATATAGACCAAAATCTATGTTTTTTTCCACCATACTTTGAAACATGTAAGTACTCAAAGATTCAAGTACCCATTGTTTGATTTCACACTCTTTTTATGGTTTTATTTTTTGCATTTAAATATTTTATCTAACTGAAATCTACTTTTCTATAAGGTTTAAGATTTGAATTCAATTCAATTTCTTTTTGAGGTGGCTACCTAGTTTTAGCAATACAATTTATTAAATAGTTTTTCTTCCCTGATTTGAAAAGCAACCTGTATCATATCCTAAATTTACCAATATATTGTCATTCATTTTTTCTTCATTGCCTGTTCATGTGACCCTACCACATTGTTTAGTTATTAAGCTTCACTTTATGTACAAGTATTTTGTTGGGCTGGTTTCTATTACTGGTGCTATTTTTCAGAATTTTCAGGGAAATTCATTTTTCATTCTTTATTTTACAATGTGGATGTTAAAATTAACTTTTCTTATATCAAAATGTAAAAATAGTAAATACACAAATAATATTTATATGTAAGATTCAACATACTATGAATAATATGCATTTCAGAATAATACAATGTATCACAATACATTAAATATGACTATATGATATATAAAAATAATGTATCAGGATCATCTTGAATATACTAAATAAATACATTGTATTTTATATATAATGAACAGTATTATGTTGAATCATTGATATGTAGAATTAATGATTTATGTATAGTATTACCAATTTATATTGCATTTTTATAATACTACATATATCAATTTTGATATGTAGAAATTCATATTGTATTATTTTGAATACATAATTTTTTATTTCCTTTAGTTCTTTGTTCATATTTTCTTTTAACCTTTTTCTTTTAATTTCTTTATATATATATGTATATATGGATAGTTGCTGTTGTTGTTGTCAATGATGATGAAAAGTATCCATTGATTATTATCATATGGTAAATCTCAAAATCAGATTCTTCCTCATCTCCAGATTTGGCGGTTTTCTTAAGCATTGAAGGCTCTAATTGTTCATTTGTTTAGTGATGTATCCATGCAATTTTTGCAAAGGTGATATATACTATTTCTTGTGTGGTCACTGAAGTCACTGTTGTTTTAACTTGCTTTCATCAAATGTCTTGACAGAGATTTCTTAGAGCAACTCTCCCAGTCTTTGAAGATTGTCTCTGTATCAGGGCACAGCCAGGTTGTGCTCAGCCAGCCTGGCCCTCAACCTCAGATTCACCTAAAGGTGACACCTTAGAACCATTTTAGGTCCATTTTGGGCGTATGTTTTGCCCTGGGCATGCTTGTGACTGTCTGAATCCATCATATACTTATGTACTTTTGAATGTCATAATTTCCCAAAGATTCTTCCCCAGATGTTCTTTCATGGTTTTGATGGTCTGATAGATGCCTTTAAATGTACTCACCCTAAGATGCATTAGTAGCCGTTGACTCACCCTTTAGTATTTCGAGCAATGCCTACCACTTTCAAACAGAGATTCTTGTTATGTAAAACAAGCATGAACATCTCTTAGCAGTCTTTCAGGCAGCCTTCAGACAGTATATGATAATTTGACAATAGTCTACCCTGCTGCCTCTGGACCCAGGACTCTAGCCCCACAGTGAGCCATTGCTGCTTTCAGGCCTACCACACACTAGAGGGATGAGCAGGGCAAGTTCACATACTGTGGTTCTCAAGGCTTTGCCACCAGAAGCCTTTTCTTTTTCTTGATTCATCATTTGCTTGTTGTAAACTGTGACTGTTTTACAGAGTCCTGAAAAATTGATTCTGAGTTTCTGTTTATTTATTGTTTCTGTGAAAGAATAAGACTTTGAGTCTGCCTATTTCACAATATTGTTCACATTACTCCCAGTTTTTTCTTCTTTGAAGTAAAATTCTGTTGAAGTTAAACATACCTTCTGAAAAAGTACACTGCAAAAATAAGCAGCTTATTTTTTTGGCCAAGAGAGTATACCTATTTAACAAGGAATCTGATCAAGGGAGAGAGATCTGCATTATATCATCTGACCTAGAGTAACTCTAAGAGAACACTAACCTTAGAATATTTTAAGAAGAGTTAGCTATATGATATTGTTGACCCTATGATATTTTGAGAAGATAGATCTCATTGTAAGTGTTATTTCAAGAAACTTTGGAGATATTTGGAAATTTTGGAGATAATGAATGTTTGGCACTTTTTTGGTGATACTATCATAGGAGTTATGTATGTATCCAAACTCCTCAAAATCAGGATATTAAATATGCACACTATTTTGTATATCGAGTATGCCTCTCTAAAACTTAAAAAACAGTATATTAGTTGCTCTCCAAATTTACCTTTTAGGTGTACTTCACCAGCGCTCAGGTCTCAACAACTCTCAAGTGTGGCCATCCCCTAACCTCTAGCAACTTAGGTTAGTTTATTCTCTCTTTTAGTTTATTGGTCTATTCTCTTTTTAAGCTTTGTAAGGAAAGCACATGTACTCTTCTGTGTTCTAACATATTTTACCTAATCTTGTGTCTATTTGTAATTTGTTAATTTTTGTTGTTGCGTATTTGCTCAAATATTTTCCTTTCTCTTCTTAATGGATATTTCTATTTACAAATTTTTAGTATTATCAATATTACTATTATGTGCATTTAAGATACTTCTTTTCCTGGACATATGTGCTATTATGGTTTGGATATGAAGTGTCCCCAAAACCTCCTGTGTTAATGCAGGAGGTGAAATAATTAGATGATTAGATTAATAACCTAATATGTGGATAAACCCATTTGATGTGTTAATAACTTGAATCAGAAAAGTAGGTAGGAATGGTGTAGCTGGATGAATTAGGTCACTGGAGGAGTGTCTTGGGAAAGATATATTTTGTCCTTGTCTCTTCTATCTCTCTCTGTCTCTTGCCTACCTTAAGCTAAGCAGTTTTCCTCTACCATGCCCTCTTTCATGATGCTCTGCCTCACTGCAGGCTCATAACTATAGAGTTGGTCAAATACAGACTGAACCTCTGAAACTGTGAGCTCAAAATAAACTTTTCCTCTTCTAAACTTTTCCTATGAATTTTTTTGATCATAGTGACAAAACTAACACATGCGCCTATTCCTATGAGAGAAATCTCTGAGTCTCCATATATATGTTTAGTTTCAGTTTTCCAAATTGTTTATACTAAATAACAAACCCACTAACAACAGAGGAAAGTTCTGCTTGTGCCATATTCTGGTTCAAATCTGCTACTATCTGTGATTGATTATTTTTGATCTTTTTGATGTCTGAGTTAGAGCTTTCTGGCATTTTTCTACCACAATCAGCAAAGAATGAGAGCTCTGGTTCTGTTCTACCTCACTGTCCATTGCTATTGCCAGCCTTTTTAAGTATCCTGATAGATGTCAGGTAGATCTTGTAGTGGTTGTAATGTGTATTTCCATTGAAAATAATAAAACTAAAAACTGGAAAGTTTTCTTGAACAATATCTTTCAAAATGGATTTTATTCTATTTTTGTCTTCAGTTTTAGTTTGGTTATAATTTATGCATTTTTGTATTTTTTCATAATCCTTAAAAGACACATTTATCTCCATTTCATTTTGCAAACCTTTCTAAATGCTCTCCGTTTTGACCCATCAAGGGTAGTTAGCCATACATATTCTCCTGTTATCTCTAGCAATTTTGCATTCATTTTTTATTTGTTTTGTCTGTTCATTTCTTTGGTGAGCTCTTCTGTTCACTCTTGATTATATTCAAGTCTTGGCATCTATTATGGTTTGGATGTGAAGTGTTCCCCAAAAACTCACATGTGAGACAATGCAAGACAGTTCAGAGGAAAAATGATTGGATTGTGAGAGTCTTAATCTAATCCATGAATTAATCCCTGATGGGACTAGCTGCTTGGTAACTGGAGGCAAGTGGGGTGTGGCTGAAGGGAGTGGTTCATTAGGGCGTGGTTATGGGGTATATATTTTGTATCTTCAAGGTGGATTCTCTCTCTGCTTCCTGATGATGGGAGCTGCTTCCCTCCACCACACTCTTCCACCATGATGTTCAGCCCCACCTCAATCCCTGAAGAATGGATCCGGTTATCTATGGATTGAGACCTCTGAAACTGTGAGCCCTCAAACTTTTCCTCCTTTAAAATTGTTCTGGTCAGATCTTTTAGTCACAGCAGCAACAAAGCTGACTAAAATAGTATCTTATTCTAAATTCATATATCTCTCCCTGTATCTGATAGATTTTATTTTATTGATTATCTACATTTTAAATTTTTGGTCAAATACTTGTTTAGGACTTCTCATGCTGTTCTTATTATGAATATTTTTATTGTGAGTATGCTTCCTATGCATTTCAGCTTACTTATTGTTTATTTCCCATGACATCTTTCATTCTGTGATCATTCTTTTTTGATTACATATTTCTAAGTGAAGCAATTTGTTTTCTGAAGCTATTATTTTAGACAGACCATAAAGAGAGGAGCAAGGTCAATGTTTTATGGAGGGAACAATTTTCCGTCAGGGAATCTTAGGAATCAAGATATTCCATGTGACTCCTTTTGCTTTTTATGTCTCATCAGTAAATATATGTGGGCTGGGGGGCAGGTTGAAGAACTGGTCATATATTCTTTATCACTTCTCCATTTCTGTGAGCTTGCTTTCTGCAATTGTCAAAGTTTGGGGAAGAAAATGGTGAGGTGCTGTTTCTCATTCATCTTGTTTTCATATGATGTCTACTGGACAATGAAGAAAAGGCAAATTTTTATAAATCTAACTACAAATTAGAAGTTTATAAAATCACTTATAAGTCTGGGGGAAATTAAGCTATATTCTTACAAATATTCTTTTTTATTCCTAGACCACATGTTTAGCAAGTAAATGCCACCATTTTCATGTTATGGTTGTTTAAGTCAGCTTTTCAAGTCTGTGACCAAAATACCTGACAAGAACAATTTAGAAGAGTAAAAGTTTATCTTGAATCACAGTTTAAGATGTTTAGTCCATGATCAGCCAAATTCAAACCTCTGGGCCTAAGGTGAAGCAGAACATCATGGTGGAAGGGCATGTCCATGGAAAACAGCTCAGGATATGGCAATCAAGAGAGAGCTTTGCTCAACAGGAAAAATATATAAACTACAAAGGAAAATTCCCAGTAACCTACTTCCTCCAGCCACACCCTACCTGCCTATAATTACCACTCAGTTTAGCAGTATCAGTGGATAAATTCTCTGACTAGGTTACATCTTTTATAATCCAAGCATTTCATTTCTGAATATTCTTACATTGTCTCATCCATGAGTTTTTTTGTGTTACCTCTTATTTAAACCACAACAGTAGCATTCTGGATTTTCTGAGTTCCCTATATGAGAGATGAAGAGAAATAACCCACTGGCCTATCTAAGTAGCAACAAGTATGATTATGATTATGAATTTGTTCATACTTAATGAAATTTGTTCATAAGACTTGTGATTACTTTTCCAAAAGGTGATGAAGCAGTGTTGAGGTGAAGCTATTATTTAGGCCCAAGCCCAGGCAGAAAGAACACAGATTAAATATTGGTTACCATCATAGTTACAATATGAACAAAAATCAGAATATTAGGTTTTATACTGAAGTCCTTATGAACTGATGGACTATTTTTATTTTCCATGGATTTGTCATCCCAAGTTTTATTTTGATTGAGACTCAATGCCATTTATGTGGTTAAAGACATCAATTTACCAGAACAAATTGGCCAATGTGCCCTACTAGGCAACTGAATGAATGCTTTGGTTGTACGTGCATGTGTAGGTTTGTGTAGGCAGATGTTCTGTAATAGACTTTTAGGGATACTAGTATTGATTGATATGATGTGGATAGAGAAGGAAAATTTGAGAATGATGGATAGAGTTCTTATTTGGTCAGAGAAATAAAAAATATAGAAGTTGCCATTTTTCAAAAGTACAAAAAAACATGAGAATAACTTTGGGTAAGTTAAGTTTCAGGTGTCTGAGAGATATCAGGGTAGTGTCCGGTAGGCAGTTGGATATATGATCTGGTGCTCAGGAGGGAAGTGTGGGCTGGAAAAGAGATTTGGAAGTCATCAACATCATGTCAAGGGCCTGTCAAGTAGAAACTCAAGCAAAGGCTCCAAGATTCATTCTGCGTCCAACAGACCAAATAAAATACAAGAAAATTCTTTGTGCAAACAGTGCATTTCTCTCTGAGGAATGACATTCTAATAGTCAGAAACTTTAGTGTTTTAAAACTTACTGCAGTCCCCCTGTGAGGTGTAGCTTTTGATAAGTGATAATACAATCTATGTGGCTGTGCTATAAAAATCTGTATTTATTCTACTGAAGTCGCAATGGAGATAATAAAATGAAAACAGTACACAATATTTTAACTTAATGAAAACAGCTTAGGCATTTCATCCTGGTCTCTGTAATTATTGGTATAACCTTTAAAGAAAGGTGTTATGAGAAAAAGTGGGAAGTGGAAGACTACTTAAATGTGCATTTATGAGTTTTGTTTTATGGTAGTAAAGCAAAAACAACAAAATCTGCCATTTTAACCATTTTAAAAGGTATACTCAGTGGCATTAATTATATTTCCAATGTATGCAACTCTCACTACTATAGGAAATAATTTCTAAATGGTTAGAGGGCTTCCATTAAACATGGAAGAAATAGATATTAGTGGTGTATGTATTTCTTTTAGGTCAAATTTTGTCTTGAAAGGGGTCATGGCAAAGTAGAAATGGGCTTAAAAGTAGAGAGTTTTGAGATCTTCTCCTGACCTTTTAAAATTGGGTTCTGCAAACCAGGCGCGGAGGTGCACACCTGTAATCCCAGCACTTGAGAGGCTGAGGCAGGAGGATCGCAAGTTCAAAGCCAGCCTCAGCAACTTAGCGAGGCCCTAAGCAACTCAGTGAGACCCTGTCTCTAAATAAAATACAAAATAGGTCTGGGGATGTGGCTCAGTGGTCGAGTGCCCCTGGGTTCAATCCCTAGTACCAAAAAAAAAAAAAAAAAAAAAAATTGGGTTCTGTTCCTTTGTGTAAGGCATCCCTCAACATTCAATTTTATCATCTGTAAAATGACTTAGTAGTATAAAATTCATATTGCACACACATATATATATATATATGTCACTTATCACAAAATAAACATTTTATATGTGTCATTTAATTTCAGCCACTGGCCTCTGCACCTGGAGACTGAGGTGGAGATGGAGTATATTCCTTAATTGTCCTGCATCAGTCTCCTGACAGTGACCTACCCTGGAGAGTCCCATCTCTCCAGGAAGATGAAAACAGTTGAATGACAATAAGCAGTTGAATGAATGAGAAAGGTTTATTGTGGGGTAATGGAAGAAAACAACCTCATTTGTAACAGAATATTCTGTAAGTAGATTTTGAAATGTCACAAAGGGATTTGGAAAATCCTCAGAATTCAAGAAGCTGCTGAGGAGGCATAGGGTTTAATCAGTAGGAGATGATGAGACTACAAGTCCAAAGAAGGATTAGACTTCTTATTGAGGAATTAGGAGAATGAAGAGGCAGGAGAGTGGGAGAGAGACAAAAAAGAGGGTAGAGAGAGAAAGAGATTGATTTTCTCAGATTTTGTCATGCACTATTGACTTTTCTAGAGACACCCGCAACAGCAGGTTTGTCCAAAGTCCAGTGAAGTAAGTTGTGGAGGGAGGGGGTAACTAGTTAGCCAGAAGGGTGGCCTGGCTTTTAAATTTCCTATAAATGTAACTTAAGAAGAGGAGGGGCCCTGGAGCTTTAGAAAAGGAAGGGAGAATTGGGTGAGGCGACTGAATCTTAAGACATGAAGAGAGAAGAAATGTCAGCTAGTGAGCACAACGGCCATTTCTCATATGGCTGCTTCTCCCTGTTAGTAGCTAAAAGCACAAGTTTTAAATTAGGTCAAAAAGTCAACCTTTCTACTCAAAGATTATTCACATTCATTCATGCATTTCCTAACGCATTTATTTATTTAATTCACAAATAAAATTTGAAACCCAACTCTATGCATGGCCAAAGATACCCCACAAATTTTCATTAGGCATTGGGCGATAGGAAGAACAAAATGGAGGAAAGAAAGTTTTAATGTGAGAGGAAGGATCTGACACAAATGTAAGAAATCCAGAAAACTGAAGCAAT
The DNA here is from genome assembly GCA_020662805.1 of Glaucomys volans. Lineage (NCBI taxonomy): Eukaryota > Metazoa > Chordata > Mammalia > Rodentia > Sciuridae > Glaucomys > Glaucomys volans. The sequence continues at coordinate 249,808 of JAJEJO010000404.1, forward strand.
TTTCATATGTACCTGAATTAAATCTGTAGATGCACATGAACTTGCCAAGTGTACCTTCCCCATGCAGGCAGAACTTAAATAAGTTCTTAAGTAAGTTCCTTTTAAAATTAAAAGAAGTGTCAAGTATAAAGCTTGCTTATCTGTTTTCTTAAAATTTAAATCATATTTCCTTAAAACATAATGCCATGCATGGTAAATAGTTCCAATGTTTTCTCTGTAAATACCTCATTAATGCCCAATGTGGCAGGAAATGAAACTACTAGTAGTTCTACAAGTATGTAATGAATCTTTTCATGAAGTCCCCAGGGCTCTGCTTTTGAAATACTGCCTTAATTGTATTACAGTGAAGTTGTATTTAACTATGAAAATTTGACAAACCAACACAATGGAAAACATTAAAAATTGGGTCAGAAACAGACAGAAAAATCTGAAATAGCAAACATTGATTCTATCTGACACTTTACTCAAAGAAATTATTCCAAGAATAAGCACAAGATAGGGCATGAGATTGTAGTGCCTCCGTGTGCCACATTTCCCATGTACCCACCTTTCCTTGTGTTGTGGTTTAGATATGAGGTTTCCCCCAAAAGCTCATGTATGAAGCAATGCAAGAAGATTTACAGGAAAAATGATTGGATTATGAGAGCCTTAACCCAATGAGTGGATTCATCCCCTGATAGGGATTAACTGAGTGGTAACTGAAAACAGGTAGGGTGTGAGTAGGGTGTGAGTAGGTGGGTCATTGGGGGCATGCCTTTGGGGTTCATATTTTGTTGTGGTAAGGAGACCCCTTTCTCTGCTTCCTGGTGCCATATTGACAGCTGCTTTCTTCTGCCACACACTTCTGCCTAATCTGAGGCCCTGGGGATTGGAGCCAGCCATCTATGGACTGAGCCCTCTGAAACTGTGAGCCTCCAAATAAACTTTTCTCCTTAAAATTGTTCTTGTAAGGTCTTTTTGTCTCAGAAATGAAAACACCTTGGATGCATGTCCTCTGCTGCTAAAAATGATTCCTCACTCTCTTTAGGGAGAGTGAGGCTTTCTGGGATAAAAGTGTGAAAAGTGTGGTATAGTTCTCTAGAGTTCAGAAGTCAGTCATTGTCCTGTTCCCTAGCAGCTACTTTCATTCTTTCAGGTTTCTCTTTTGGAAACTACTAGCTTCCTTTATAATTCTGATGGGCTTCCATTGTGAATGCTTCTCTGCTTCTCTGAAATTTCCCTCTTCCTCTTTGATTAACCAAATTTTCTGACACCTATCTTTGAATTTTTAGTACAACCAGAATTCTGTAGGAACCCTCCAACTGATCCTGCCATGACCATCTCTGTCAGTGACAGCAGTCAGGAATAGCATCACCTTCTTGTTTTTCTGGGCTCTCTCTTATCATTTATGCCCAATTGATATTATTTCAATGATAAAGATTTCATATTAAAACCTCATTTGTTTTATGTCTTTGATAAATATCTGAGGACAAGATGAAGTTTATAACCCAAAATAAGTAATGCTACTTCCATGAGCAAATGCAGTCTTTCTCAGGAATCAAACCCTCTTCCTCAGGGACAGAGTAAAAAACCTTTGTATCAAAACAGAGTCCAATTTAATCTTGAATCCTTTTGCTCATAATAGCAGAAAAAGTCTGGGCACTACAGGCAAAACTAAAACCAATAAAAATAATAGTGAAGAGTGGCTTTATTTTGTACAGAGTAGAAAGACTTTGCCTTCTGATGGGGAAAAAGCACTATCCACCAGTTGGCCTGATGTGTACTACACCATCAATACATAGTGGGTCGGAAGATCCTTGGCTGGAGTTGAAAAGGAGCACCTGAGAGTGAAGAGACCTTCATTTATCTGAATCGCATTCTTATTTAAGTTCTGTAAGTTTCTTATTTAAGTTCTAAAGTTCTGTAATTATTGGTCTCCAATTCCTATAAGAAAATACCTGAGATAACTGACATATAAAAATAAATAATAAATTTTGTTTCATGATTTTGAAAGTTCCAGTCCTTGATGAATTGGTGCTACTGCTTTTGGGTCTGGGACAAGACAGCACATCATGGAGGGGACATGAGGCGAAGCATTGTTGTTGTTGTTGTTTGTTTGTTTTATGGCTAGGAAGCAAGAAAGAGAAGAAGGAAAGGGTAGGGTTCCACAATCTTCTTTGAGGGCATACCCTCAATGACTTAAGGATCTCTTGCCACACCTATTTTGAAAAGTTCCACCACTTCTTTGTTAGTCAGATTTCTGGAGCTATGACAAAATACCTCAGGAAATCACGTTAGAGGAGAAAAGTCGTTTGGGGCTCACAGTTTCAGAGGTTTCAGTCCATGGTCACTTGGTCCCATTGTTTCCGGTCCAGTGCTGAGGCAGAACATCATGATGGGAAGTGCATGGCAGAGCAGAAGTCTCTACCATGGCAGCAGAAAACAGAGAAAGCAGGAAGAAAAAGGGGTCAACTTATAGTCTTTAAGGACATGCCTCCAGTGACCCACCTCCTCAAACCAGACCTTCTAATATCTCCACCACCTTCTTATCACACCACCAGCTGGGAGCCAAACATTCAACACATGAGTCTTTGGAGAACATTCAAGATCTAAACCATAGCAGCTACAATATATTATAATACAATGATTTTATATATTACCTAGGAAGAAAAAAATGCAGGCAACTTCTGACACTGTGCTTTCTTATATAGAAATCGTAGGTTAGTTATGTTTAGATTTAAAGTTTGCATTTACACCATGCTGCTCTATTCCATTACTATCATAAAATACAACATCTGTTGTTTCACTGCCTGGTCATAGTGTATTTTTTGAGTCTACTTCAAATGACAAACTCAACACATTCTTATACCAACCATACCCATAATACACAATTATAGTGATGATCCTGTGGATGGTTATCATCAAATATGTGCACCTCAGGCAAGAACAACATACACTATGAACAATTCCTGGTCTGATGCCTTGCTGATCAGATTGAAATATTCCATCAACTATCAACTCTAAGGAATATTACACCCAAGAAATTTGTAGTATATAAAAAAATTGCATAATTGAATTTTTTGAAATAGTATATCTGAAATACAGTAAACTCTTTTCTTTGGGCTCAATCTAATAAACTTAAGGGTAGTTCAGGTTTGTTCCAAATAATGTGCAGATATGCAGAACAAGAATGATGCTGAGGAAATTGATTCCAGCACTTAGGAAATTGTCACCATGACAGAAAAATCATTACCCCCAAGGGATGTGGTGTCTATACCTGGTAACAGATATCAAGCTGGCCATTTGAGAGAGAATTCAGAGATGAAGTGAAGTCTGGAACATGGAGAGGACAAGCTACCTTCCAATAACCTTGAGAGCTAACACTTAGCATAAGCTGAGGGCACTATCTGCACTGGGCTTTGTCATGCATTATTTCTAAGAAACTTCATAGCAATCTTATGAGTTAACAATTTTGTTGGTACATTTTATTGATAAGTAACTGAGAGGCACAAACAAGCTAGGGAATTTGCCTGGTATTCCACAGCTAGTCAATGGAGGTGGAGAATTCACAAGGAAGCATTCTGACTGCAATGCTCAGGAGCATTTTCCACTGTGCCCTTCTGTCTCCAGGCAAGTTAGGCTGGGCCACTCGCCTTGTTCTTTATGTGCCAGGTGTTCATAAATTAGGCATTTGGGAGTTGGGAAGTAGCTCTGAAACTCTGGCTTTATATCAGAAGCAATCTCAACTCTCACTAGCTTCACTGGGAAACCAGTCGGCACAGGTGCACTTGGTATCAGAATGCTTGAGGGTAGCACTTGTTTTTCCATATACGTTTTAGAAGTTCTTAGTTTATGAGCTTTTAAAATTACTTTTAAATTACAAAATTTGCAGAGTTTATTGTTAAAAATTTAATATGATATAGAAGTCTACAATATAAACATGAAAGAGCATCTGCCTCCCCTTCCTCACTACTCCAAGGCTAAATCATTGCTAACACTGCTGTATGTCTCCTATGATGATTTTCATGGGCACATCCATGCAAGTTTTAATGTTCATAAAAATTTTACAAAACCTCACACATCATTATGAAACTTGCCTTTTTAATGACCAATATATTGTCTAAAGTGAAACTTGATTTAGTCTGTTTCAGTTTAAAGGGGAAATTATTGATTCATGTATTCCAAGGATGTATTGAAAGATTTTAACTATAAGAAGGGAAGGGTGGAGCTGGCCTCAGTAGCTCCTGGAAACAAAACCTCCAGTATTATTCTCTAGTCTCAAATTAATATCTCTTATTGCAAAGCAAATTATCTACAGAACAGGAATGTGGCTACAAAATTTCCCAGGTAGGACACTGGAGGGAGACTGGCACTCTTTCTCAGTTCTATTTCAAAAACCTCATGACATGATTGATGCAACTTGGGTTTGGTATCTATCATTTAACTGCATGTCAGGGATTAGGATATTATGACTGACATATCTCTTTGCCTAGATACGCAATCCTGGAACATTCAATAGCAGCCTAAGGGACAGGATTATTGCAAATATGCTAGCTTCCACTCAGCATTTATCAGTTCACTCTGCTTAGGGATTTCTTTCTAGTGTTCATGTGTCTATTTGTCTCCCCTATGGCATGAAGTAATCTTTATAAGATAATAAGTCATATTAATTATCTTGTGTTTTGTATTTCTTCATCCTATTAATTATCTTGTTTAAGTATTTCTCACCTCTGAACCCTGTCCCCAAAGGTAACAACCAGAAAATGTTAAATAAATTGTTAATTTATTTTATGACTTGTTTGTTTACATATTTCATTTCAGACTGAAATAAATAGCATCAAGACAGACGAGCTGTAAGACTTTCCTTCCCCTATTCCATTGCTCCACAATACATGCAATTTCTTGTTCAAGTCCTAAGTTGTCCAAGAGCATCGACATGTATAGAGATATTTTTCCCCAAAAGGAAACTATACATTACTTTATTTCTGTAATACACAATTATAAGAAGACAGTATTTCTTCTCAGAATTCAAACATATTGTCAAAACTATTTACAAGTCTTTCAATTGCCAGCGATGAACAATGAAACAGGTTGGAAACATGTCACTGTTTAACAACTGAGGGATTCAATTTTGTGTGTAAGTAACTCTTGTTCAGCCCTTTACAGTCAACATGGTTTATTTTCTGGATTTTATTTCCATTTGTGTATTCATTTATTTTTATCAATAAACATGTTTTAAAACACTTTATGTAGCAGGGTTGGTGTTAGATGTGGAAAGTAGAAATGCATATAAAATGGCTTTTCCTTCGAGGAACTCAAAATCTATTTGCAGATCAAGATGTGAACAACTTAACAAGACAAGATGATGCTGTAGCCAAGGCATGTAAAAGCTTGGCGGGACCCAAGAAGAGCTCATGTTCCTCTAGGTTTGAGGGGAGACATCTGGTGTATTTTTTAAAAATGTTAAGTGTGATCCTGGGATGTACTTTCTTAAAACATTTTTAATGCTCTTAAGAAAAAGTACCTAATATGAACAAACCTTCAGAATCTGGCTATTCTACACTCAATTTCTCACTGTAATTTCTGCACTCTGCTTTCTACACCCTAGCTCTGTGCAATTTTTTTTTCAGCACACTTGCAAGTTGTAGCTTTTGCACTGAAGGTTGCAACTGCCTCAAAAGCTTGTTTTATTACTAACCTCCTTCATTTAACACTTCTAACCTCTCTTTACCTCTCTACCTAATTTTACATTAGTGCCACCTCCTGAGAGACACCTTTTCAATCCATATTAACTAGTCAATTTGCCTTCTTTTAGGAGTATTTATTGTGTGATTAGAGTAATTATTTGTTAAAGATGTCTTTATCACCAGGCATAAGTCCTTAGATGAGCAGACACTATCTTTTTCATTCTCCACAATATAACAAGTATCATGATGTCTAAGACATAGCAGTACCCCAATGTATAGTTAATTTTTTAAGTCACAAATAAATAAAAGTGGAAATAAAAAATGAATAAGACAGGCAGATGAAAATGGGTTGGACATTCTAGGGAGTAGAAATGAATATCTTTTGAAATGTCTTAAAAAATGAAAAGTATTCTAAGTTCCAGAGATTGAATATGATTTAGTACATCATGTATAATGTAGAGCCATGTAGGACCAGGAGAAGATAAAGCTACAGTGAGATTTATCATAAAGAGTCTTGAATGACAAAAGAGATTTAAATAGAAACTGAAAGATTTTAAAGAGGAGTGGTATGAAATAATTTGGTTTAATAAAATAATATCTTTATCAAAATATTGAGAAATTGGAGGAAGGCAAAGAAATTAGGAGACTGTCTTCTAACTCGAATAGCTTATAGTCTTATCACTCTGAAAATAATTAAAACTAGTATAGGATTTGTAACTCACAAGACACTAGTCTTAACCTTTTCTTCTGAGTGTGGAAAAGAATCATACTTCTGTCTTTAACTTGCGTAAGAAATCTGGAGCATAAGACATTACACTAAAATATTTGTATAGGATTGACTTCTGAAGACAATGAGTTGTACAGAGCCACTTCCCAGGGAAACTGGTGAAAAATATTTTTAAATCAAGTATTTAAAGCCTGTGGAAGTAGTCCCAAAGATGACTAGCAAATAAAGAAACACAAATTCATGAAAACCCAGTAAGAAAGGTGAGGTTCTGTTGTAATGGAAACAACACCACTTTTGCTCTCCTCCCTTCCGGTTCTGTGGGGCCAAGAGTCCTCTCTGGAATATTGCGGCCAAGAACACAAGACTCTCTCTCCTCCTAATCACACCTTTCCCCCAAGAGGAGCAGAATGTCAGGACCTCTCTCTTGCCCTGTTATTTGCTGCTAAACCTAAGGCCTCAGTGGCTAAGGTTTGAGAAGTAGAGGACCTCTTCTTCCACCCAGCCCCCACTGGTGGAAGCACAACTGTGCCTTGAGTGTGGGATGTGGAAATATTAGGGTCTGATCACACTTGAAGCAAGCCAAGACCTCAGTCTCTCTGTACAACCCCTGCCCAAATGCTCAGATTCTGGGCTAGGGGTGTCAAAAAGTTTGCACATCATTCGCACCCAGTTCCAGAGACCTGGCTCAGAGATTTTTGCCTTGGGAGAGAACCTTGGGAGAGACCTTAACTAGATGGCTCCTAACCTCTTTGTCAAAAGCCAACTTTATTTGCAATAGAGTCTAGAGAAGAGCTCTCCTAAGAACAGTTCTTTAGTGAGGAAATGATGTTCTTTTTATTCACTACAGTATATTCCATAGAGGTTGTAGTGAAAAGCAATTGAGAGGAGATTTAAGACACAGGCTAAAGTGGATTAGCTAATTTTTAGGACAGAAGTGAGGAGGAGGCTTCCTGGGGCCAGGTCAGAACAAATATCAAACACTGACCTCAGTGTTTGGTTAGGTTAGCTTGCAGGGGAATTTACACCCCAGGTTACTGTTAAAAACAACAGAGTAGTAATGTGACAATTAACAGGTATGGTCAGGAAAAGAGAGGAATGTAATCCTGTCCAAACCACTGTAATTCCAGAGTAAATGTGAGGTATCTGAGCAATGTGAGTCTTAACACATTAGGGGGAGGAACTATAAACCACTAAAATATCTATCCTGAAAAAAAATGAATAGGCAAGAAAAAAGCAATACTAAGTCCCAGAGTGGAGAGAAGGACCTGCACCTAGAATTAATGCAACGCATTATCAAAAGTGCCCAAAAGTTTTTAAAAGACATTTTGAAGCATGCAAAGAAATTAGAAAGTGTGACCCATAGTTTAGGAAAAAAAAAAAAAAAGCAGATAACAGAAACTGAGTCAGCAGATGTTGAAATTATGAAAGACTAAAAATATTTAAAGAACTAAAGGAAATCATAATTAAGAAGGAAAGTATATTGACAATATTGCCACAGAGAATATCAACAAAGAGATAAAAATCATAAACAAATGAAAATTCAGGAGCTGAAAAGTACAGTAACTGAAATGAAAAATTCGGAGGACCCACGGCGTGCCAGGAGGACGCCACAGGTCCCCTGCCGCCCCGTGAACCCCGCGCCCCCGCCGCCCGCCACCCGCCACCCGCCACCCGCCACCTGCCACCCCAGGCTCGCCTTGCTGCGCCCACCCGCGCGTCCTTAGCTGGGCCACTAAGCGATTCCCACTGGGCGCCCGCGAAAGTTCATCCGCTCCGCTCCGCTGAAGGGCAGTGGCGCCCCCGGGCCCCGGTGCCCTGCTCTGACCAGGAGACTTCACATAAATGGGTCCAGTGATGCCTGCCAGTAAGAAGCCGGAAAGCTCGGGAATTAGCGTGTCCAGTGGACTGAGTCAGTGTTACCAGGGCAGTGGTTTCTCCAAGGCCCTTCAGGAAGACGATGACCTCGACTTTCCTCTGCCAGACATCAGATTAGAAGAGGGGACCATGGAAGAGGAGGAGCGGACCAACCTGAACTGGCTTCATGAGAGTAAGAACTTGCTGAAGAGCTTCGGGGAGTTGGTCCTCAGGATTGTCAGCCCGGTCCTGGACCTGGACAACGACACCTCTCCATCCCCAGCCCACTCTGACATGCCCTACGTCGCCAGGCAGAACCCCAACTGAAAGTCCCCCTACTCCTTTAGCTGCCTCATATTTATGGCCATTGAGGACTCTCCAACCAAGTGCCTGCCAGTGAAGGATATCTACAACTGGATCTTGGAATATTTTCCGTATTTTGTAAATGCACCTACTGGGTGGAAAAACTCCATGGGACACAATTTGTCATTGAACAAGTGTTTTAAGAAAGTGGACAGAGAGAGGAGTCAGGTAAGCCTCTTATGTCTGAAACCAATTGATTGCATATTTTTCTCCACCACACTGAAGTAGGGGTTTATAAATGCTTGTTTGTGTGTTCTTTTATAAAAATTTTGGTTCAGTTAGATAGTTGTGAGGACTTGTTTCTTTAAGCATATGAGTTTTGAACTCTTTTTAGTCTTCCTGCTCTGTGAAGAGGTTCCCACATTTGGCGTTCACAAACCCAAGTGGTTCTCAGCATCTCCTCTCTATGTGGACAGGTCACTAGAATTCAAGAAGAACGATCTGTATACCTAGTGCACCCATTGACCATGAGGTTTCTGTCTGTGAGGACGTTGGCATCCTATTGCCACCAAGATCTGAGAAAAATGACCTTTATTTCTTTCTGAATATTAACTTAGAGAAAGATAACCTCTCCAGGATTCTGGAATAAATGGACAATAAGGGACCATGGGAGGGTACTTGAATGTACTTATATACTGCAAGACTAATCAGGGACATGAGTTGCCAGATGACTTTTAGGAAATCTAGAGTTTGGCAACTTTGAAACTCTGTATGAAAAATTGGTTCAGGGCAAGGGTCCCATTACAGAATGACATTTTTGAGGGGTGGGAGTACTGGGACTTGATCTCAGGGGTACTTGGCCACTGAGACACATCCCCAACCCTATTGTGTGTTTTATTTAGAGACAGGGTCTCACCGAGTTGCTTACCAAGCACCTCACTTTTGCTGGCTTTAAACTTGTGATCCTCCTGCCTCAGCCTCCTGAGCTGCTGGGATTACAAATGTGTGCCATGATGCCTGGCTCAGCATGACTTTTAAAACAGTTGAATTTTGACTTTAAATTCTTAGCTTGCGTTTCATGATTGGCTAAAAGAGAAAGACTTTAATAAGTTGCTTTACTTTTCTCTTAAGGAATATTATAGGTATGCTAGAGATATGATGGAAAAACAGAAACTGGGATCTAACTTGGAGCTCTGGAAAGCAGTGTTGTCGCAGTTAAAATAAATTGCCAGGAAAAAAAAATGAATTGAAAAATTCACTTGATGGGTTCAGGAGTAGCCTTGAATTGGCAGAAGAAATAATGAGCAAACATAAAGATAAAATGATACAGACTCTGCAAGCAGAAGAATGAAGAGGAAATAAAAATGAAGAAAAAAAATGAAGAATGCCTCAGAGAAATGTGGGACACCACTAAGCACACCAATATACACCTAATAGGAGTACCAGAGGATGAAGAGAGAAAAAGTAGAAAAATACATTGAGTCATGATAAATCATGAGAAGAATCAATGCAGAGATTTGCAGATCCCTCATAATGAATGTTAAAAATCAAAAATGAGAAGAACAACTTTTAAACAAACTACAGAAAAATTTACTACTAACTTCTTAGCAAAAGTAATTGAAACCAGAAAGCTCAGGCTGTGTGTTAATATATCCGAAGGACTCAAAACGACACAGCTTGTCTGCAAGAAACTCTTATTCACCAGGTTTTTTTCTCTTTCTTTCTTTCTTTTTTTCTTTTTTTTTTTTTGGAATTGAAAGAAAAATAAAAACCTTCCCAAATAAATACAGAGAACATGTGGCTATTAGGTCAAACTTACAAAAAGTACTGATGGCAATTATCAAGAATAATAAATGCCAGCAAGGATGTGGAGAGAAAGTTATACTTTATGTTGTTGATAGGACTGCAAATTAGTACAACCACTCTGGAAAGCATTATGGAGATTCCTCAAAAAATAGGAATGGAACCACCATAGTGTATGAATATACCACAGTGAATTTCACTTTTATGTATATCTAGAAAGCACTAATATTAAAAATGTATAAATAAATGGAAGGAAGACCAGTAGACAGAGAAAAGGGAACAGAAAAGGGAAGAGGTGAGGGAAAGGGGAAGTACTGAGGAATGAATTTGAGGAAATTATATTCCATGCTTGTATAATAATGTCAAAATGAATCAAAATATTATGTGTAACAATAATGCCCTAAACACACACACACACACACACACACACACACACACACACTAAAGGGAGTTCTTCATGATGAAATCAATTAATTTTCGTCCACACACATGTCAAAACAAACCAAAACAAAAATACTAGAAGTAAAGTAGTTGAATAAAATAATATGGATATTTGGAACTAAAATATGTAGAAATGTACCACAGGTGTAATATATTTACCAATAACAGCACAAAAAAAAATGAGTGTGGAATCAAAACTCTATGGGATAGGGAAATTAATATAGATTGTAAAATAAAATTATAACAATGTAAAGTTTGTGTTATCACATTAAAATTTTTAATACTTATAACAGGAATAAGAATACCACGAAAGGAGTGGGGAGGAAAATAGAAATATCAAGAAATAATGTTTCTATCTGTCAGTGAAATTATACTGGAATAAATCTGAACTGATTCTGAGTGATTAAAATGTGTATGTCGAACCCTAGGGCAATCACTAAAATACCCTGAAAAATCACTTAAGAAGTTGAAAGGAACCACTAGAAAATGCTTAATGTAAAAGCAAGCTTACTTAATGTAAAATGTCCCCTTTCAGAGCACACCACCAATGTCCTAAGTTCTTCCCATTAGGCCCCACATCTTAAAACAATAGCACCACAGGTTGGTGACGAAGTCTCATGGTGACATGAGACTGCAGGGAACTTTTAAGATCCAAAATATAATAGTGAGATATTTTATAATGATAAAAAGATCAATCCAGGAAGAAGACCTAAAATTATGCCAGGCATGGTGGCACCCGTGCCTGTAATCCCAGCAAGTTGGGAGGCTGAGGCAGGAGGATCAAAAGTCAGCCTCTGCAAATTAGTAAGACCCTATGCAACTTAACAATACCTTGTCTCTAAATAAAATATATTTAAGTATTTAAAAAGGGGGTGAGGATGTGGCTCAGTGGTTAAGCGCCTCTCAGTTCAATTTTTTTTTAATAAAAAAGTTACAATGATGTGTGCACTGCATCTTGAGCAGTAATATATTTATACTATGCCCTCTGTTCCAAAAGGGATTTTAAAATCTCTGGGTCAGACAGATGAAATTGTAATCACTCAAAATGAGGGATGATGAGAGAAGACAGGAAACTTGAACCCTGAACTACTCTGAAAAAAAATAAATTCCTTTACTCTAGAAAAGTATAAGAAAATAAAGTTCAACCAAATGACCCTAAGAGCAAAAATATTTTCCAGGCAAATATTGTAAGTGGCAAGACAAGCATATCTAACTTTTTGTAAAACTGTTCAGTAGTAAAAACCCCAGGATTTCATAGTTGGGGATCGGTTAAATATTTTATCTTCTATGTAACAATAATGAGATAGGGAAGGTGAAGGAATTTGTTTCCCCTGCCATTTCAATGAGTCACCTTTTAGTGTTGATTTTCAATTCAACTGCTTTGCTATCACCAACAGCTATAAACTTAGGATTTAAAAAATCTTTCTAACATGCTGAGAGCAAGCAGCATAGAGTCAAATGAGAAGCCAATGGCAAAAAATACCTGCATGAGTCCAAAAAATACCTGCAGTGGATATGTACCTGTGACTGGTCTGTGGATTGCCTCTATTAACTGCTTGTTTCTCCCCTCTCTTTCCTGGGACTCCCCCAACTATTGCCTCTCCAATTCTGCCCCTACAGACCAAATGATTCCTTCTTTCTATCCAAATGAATCCTTTTTTTTCTATTTCTTTACTCATGTAACAAATATTTGCTGAGTGGTTAATATGCTCTTCCATGGAATACAAAATTTTAAATAAATTATAGTAGGCAAATAAACAAGCAAATACAAAGTCGTAAGTGATATTTTAGAGTATTTACTGATAACAGTTGGAACTAGGGTAATGGTATTATTAGTTGTGGGTAGAATTACCACTGGATGAGCAGAAATGAGCTGAAGATGCATTTGGAAGCACATTGCTGCAAGAGATGGCTGGGGGAAATATCACATAGTCTGGAAGATTCTAAGTTAGTGACAAATAATGAGGAAGTACATAGGGAATGTGGCAGGATTGGTGGGAAATGATATAGAATGAAAAATCAAGACAGATTCTGAAGAATCTCCTTGTGCTTAAGAACATAGCGTTTACCCTGGAGGTCAACCATGGATGACCGAGATCAGATTGTATATTCTAGGATGATTGCTCCAGTTGCAGGGTGAGAGAAAAATTTTCATAGAATATTCCAGTTTCTAAATTTTCCCACAATATGTAGAAACAATTTTTTCAAAGTCAAGTCTTTGCTTATACACCCCAATTGGCAAGGTTGTTGCTTCTCAAAGGGAGACACATTTTTATAGAAATTATGGGTGGACACAATTCTCCCCACAGTTTAATAAGCTATTGGAAAACGAAGTGATTTCCATCTCTCTTGCATTTAAAGCTAGAGACAGTATGATGAATAGGGAGGCTCTGAGAGTCTGACTCCCTTTGATCCTCAGGGATGAAACTTACCAGTGGAGAGAGAGGCTGAACTAAATCAATACCCAAATGGAAACTGTTTATGGGAGGTGTAATATAGAGTACCATTCCCATACCAGTCCTTTCTCTGGTGAACTTCTGCTTCCACACCTGCTGTGGAAAGACCTGTAGTCAAACTACTCTCCAGGTGATTTGAAGCAACGAGCAGCACCTGTTCTAAAGATGGTTCAGGTGTTAAACATCCCTAGCATGCTACCAACACCAAAAGTATCATCTGTGGACCCTTGCCTTTAGTATCTCCAGGTAAATTGTCAGAGATGCAAAATCCCAGGTCCCATTCAAAACACAGAATCTATCTGCATTTTATCAAGATTTGCAGATGATTTACACTCCTATTAAATTTTGGGAAGCACAACTCTAGACCAGCAAATCTAACTCTCTTGAGAATTTAGGTAAGAAACATTGAAAACATATGAACTATTAATATACTAAAAGAAACAGATGCATCGAATATAAGTGAATTCATGTTCATGGCTAATTACTGGAATGGAAGTCCCATGACTCTTTACTACAAGGTATTTGGAACTCTCCGGTGTCCAGACTCTCTCTGAGCACAGGTGTTCAGATGCATCTTGTAACATTTCTGTTTCCACATTTTCATGAGAGCAAGTATTCACCTTTCCTGTGCATACTTACAATGAACCTCCCTCTTGAAACTGACTTGAGATTCTTTATTTCCCACAATAAATGTTGCCAAAAAAATATAAAAAACCTTTCCTGTAGTAGTAGTCACTGAGGAGTTAACATGAACACATCTCCAATTTGACCCAGTAATTCTAGCAACAGCAAGTTCTTCTTGCCCATAAATTTGGCGATGATTTATTTCCCTAGTCAGAGCTGGACAGTGAGGGAAAATCAGATCACTGCCCTTAGGACACACTGATCCCTCAGGATAAAAGGGTGACATTCTATATACAGAAAAGTTTCATTTTATTCATGACCAGAAGAAGGAAAAAAATTTTGTCAAGAGAAAATTGTCCTTTCTTTTCACAAGCAAAATTAGCAATCTTTGCTCATGGTCATTTGGGGAGGAGAGGGTCTCTTTAGGTATTACAGTTTTAATTTCAAGAGTTTTTGGCTTTTCTCCAAAGCTCTTAGAAGAAAATATGCCTCTATAGTTACCTTTGCTCTTTAGTTTTCTTTAGAGAAAGTAGTATCCACCACAAACATCTATCCTTCCACACTGCAAAATATTTGACCGTAAGCAGTTTTGTTAATCTTTCTGCTTCTAGATTTTCTCATCTGTAAAATGGAGATAAAAAAGCCCATTCCTGCTATATAATGCTATTTGCTAATTAAATCCAACTATATACAGATAGCTAGGTGAATAACTAGACAGATAACAGCTATTTTCAATGTCAGTTCTACAAATGCAAGTTATTCTTAAAATGTGGAAACACAGTATCTTAGTATTTTTGCAGTGGAATGTTTTGTTTAAAGAAAATGTTGCATATTAAATAAATTCAAGAGCTAGTGGTCAAGTTCAAACATTGAGTGATGAAGGTGCCTGGAAATCTAAGTAATTAACTCTTCCATCATTGCATCTAAATGCAGGGTTTCATAAAGAAAAATGTAAAGTCAGATTTTTATACAGCTCAAGCCATCATGTATTCATCTCAACAATTATTTATAGGGAACCTGACTTTTATGACAGCAATATGAAAAAAAAGCAGATTCCAGTTTTGCTGGGAGACAGACTATATTTTCTTACATAAAAATATTGCATGTAATGTACAGCTAATTGATTTTTGAATTGGTGTAACGGAAGCACAGTATCTCACCAATTATCTCAGCCTAGTAAAAGTGGGGGCAAAACTTCATCTGCCTAATGAGGCTAAGGAGAAGGGAAATGAGACTATACTTGACCTCAGCCTTTACAAATTTGTAGGAAGCTTTTCTTCCTACAAAGTGTGAAGGATTGTTCCAAATAAGGAAAATCACAGGCAGGTAAAGTCACATCTGCATGAGTAGAGAGGTGTCTTCAACAGCAGCATATACTCAGGGAAGACTGGAAATTAGTTCACAATGGCTGGGGAAAGAGCGATAGAGAAAAGCTTAAAAGATAGGCTAGAAATAAATTTTGAAAAGCGTTGATTTTTGCCCTGTCTTTCAGGCAATAAATATTTAGTAAGTATCTGGTAAGGACCCACCAGTGCAAGGCACCAGGCCAAGCTTGGAGGAAGGTAGAGAATGACACTAGGGTAAGGATACCTTCTCATATTCCAGCTCTCTTCTCTCTGGGACCCCTGTGAGTTGCAGCCCTGCACTGAGGGCAACAGCTCCTGTTGTATGGCTTTCTGCAGATTCTAGTAATCACTTCTGTTTCTTTTTCCTTCTATTCCATTCATTTATTTACTTTTTAATTTAAATCAGCCTGAACTCAGTCATCTTTATTTTTTCCAATGGGGTTATAATCTTTTAGTATCATTATTTATTTTTTAATGCAGTTGTTACAGTTTAAGGCACTGAGTACCCTACTAGCTGCCTCTAATATCCTCTTGATCCATCCCACCACTCTTTGAGAACTTTCTAATTTCAAGGCCCAGCAAAATGTTCCAGGCTTATCTTGTAAGTGAGAGGTCTCAGTCATTTCTTTGTGGATCTCAGATTCCTCTTGGTGACATAAGATGTCTCGAGATTGTTGTGGTGCTACTTCTAGACCCATGCAGCAAACAGACCTAGGGAAAGTGTATAAATTGCTAGTAATAACTCCACATCAGATCTAATGTCATAGGATTCATTCCAGTGTTCCCCTTCCATACATTTAATAGCCTTCTCCAAATGTCAGAAACGTTGTTGCCATTACCATTAGTATGCATTTATTTATTTTTCCAATCCTAGATTACATGGTATTTTAGCCAGGTTTTTCATTGCAGCAAACAAAGACCTGACAAGAATAATTTTAGAGAAGGAAAAGTTTCCTGGGGGGTGGGGGCAGGTCATGGTTTCAGAAGTCTCAGTCCATGGAAGGTCAATTCCACTACTCTAGGACCCAAGTGAGGCAGAACACCATGGTGGAAGGGTGTGGAGGAAAACAGCTCAGCTCATGGCAACCAAGAAGCAATAAGAGACTAAGCTTGGCTACTAGGGACAAAATATATACCCAAAAGGCACATCCCCAGACACTCACCTTCTCCAGCCACATCCTACCTACCTTCAGTTACCACACAGCTAATCCCTGTCAGGGGATTAATGCATTGATTCAGTTAAGGAGCTCATAACCCAATCATTTCACCTTTAATCTTTCTTGCATTGTCTCACACGTGAAGTTTTGGGGGACACACCTTGCATCCAAACCATAATACATGGAAAATAGTTTCAGAATAATAACT
>JAJEJO010000404.1:271392-312791 GCA_020662805.1 Glaucomys volans
GTACACCTCCCTGTCATCCACAGATTCCAGGCAACTTCTATGTGAGGACCCCAGGACTTCTGTTTCCCAGTAACGTCAAGCCTGACTTTTCCCTCAATGCTTCTCTTTCCTCACTTCCCTGCCTTTATATAATTTTATGTAGGATCTCAAATTTAATACAATTCTTTCCATATATTTTAAAAATAAACGAGAAGATGTGATACAACTTAAGAATTACTAGAATAGGATCTGGGTATGTGAGCCCTAAATATGAGTGGTCAATACTCTTTCTTTTCTTGACTTATAATTTAGTTCCATTTATGTTCACCTTTACTCTGAACATTCAGATATTTTTCCACATGGGTTTTTGAAAGGTCTCAAAAGCAAGATTCAACAATTACTGGAGCTTTTCTTAGCAGCCAATATGGAGAACATATATGATACACATTCATTTTTGAAGACATATTAATAATACACTGGAATTTTATATTCAATGCAAAGGTCTTGGGCAGCACTAGAATTGGCTGTGGTTGAATGTGGGTCAATTATATAAAACCTCTTCCCGAGAAGCTTGTATTTGAGTTACTGTCATTTTGGTAGCATTTTTTCAGCACATAGAGCTGCAATTTTAAGCAACCCACCCAGACCCTAAACCTAGAAAGAAAACTACAAAGTTCCATTTTGTCATTAACTTACTTATTAAGTATCCAGAATACACTACTCTTGGAGGTAATTGCAATGCAGTAAGAACAGTGGAACCTGAGTGCTTCCGGAATCCAGAAGATCCTTTTATATTCTATTCGAGAACAAAATAATAGCCTTGTATTTGGAGACAGTGTGATGTCATGGAAGTTATCAAAACAACTAGGCACATATATTCATCCCTATTTTATATATTCAATCAATATATAAGTATGGGAAAGCATTATTTAAATACTAAATTTCCATATAACTGTTAATTAATTTTGTCATAAATGCTAATATGTTTACAAACTATTTCCAGCCTATCTATAATAAATATAAATGTGGAAAGTAGGTTTCACCTCAGTACTTTGTAATGGTTTGTATTTAAATCAAACCTATGAATATTTAATCTCTGACTAAGTATATAATAAAAAATTCCATTATCCATTAAAAATGAATAAATTGTCCACGTGATCAAAATTATGGGGATATTACTCTAAAATATTATAACAGTTACTCATTAGAAGGACTCTGAACTACATAGAATATTTTCCCCTCTGTCTTCCCCACTCAAGCAACTAAGGAAACAATTGCAAGAAGTATTCATTGATGAGTAATTATATGATAGGTGTTGTGAAAGTGCCATCTTGCATTACACATATATATATATATGTATATATATCACAAGCATCAAATTATTTTTAAATGAAGCAATGTCACTGTGGCAGTGTGATGTGATAAACTGATCATATTTATTCCCTGTCCATCCCCACCATGCAAAGCAGTAGATATTCAAGAAAGAAGGTAGGGAGCATCCCAAAAGAACAATTTTCTTGAACAGTGAGTAATTAAGAGCTAAGTTGCATTTTCTATTATTCACAAAATTATGTCATAAATGTGCCTTTATGCTAAATATTCTACAATTTTTGGGGGTATTTGTGACTTATTTTTATAAAGCTAAAATAGAATGCTTTTTCTGTTTATGGGAGGAAATGGATACACATAAGTACTTAGATTAATGATATAGTTTAAAATTTTAAACAGCAATTTACTGACAATGTTTGCGGTATTCCATAAAATTATAATTTAGCAATCTGATGGTCATTTTAAAAATATTAAACCACCCAGAAATTAATTTGTAAATTTTATTTTAATTACAAATGCTATTTTATTATATGTTTTTTATTTTTACAGACTTCATTTTGATTCATTGTACACATATGGGGTACAAATTTTCATTTCTATGGTTGTGTATGATGTACTTTCATATATTCTTGTTAATCACATGTATACATAGGGTAATGATGTTTGTCTCATTCCACCATTTTTAATACCCTACCCCTTCCCCTTCTCATTTCCCTGTACATAATCTAAAGATCCTCCATTCCTCTCTCACCCCCGCCCCCGACCAGATTCTATATCACCATCAGCTTATCAGGGAAAACATTTGGCCTTTGTTTTTTGGGGATTGGCTTATTTCACTTACCTTAATAATCTCCAATTCCATCCATTTATCTGCAAGTGCTGTAATATTATTCTTCTTTATGGCTGAGTAGTATTCCGTTGTGTATATATATCACACCTTCTTTATCCATTCATCTGTTGAAGGGCATCTAGGTTGGTTCCACAGTCTAGATATTGTGATTTGAGCTGCTATAAACATTGATGTGACTGTGTTACTATACTACGCTAATTTTAAGTCCTCTGGGTATAAACCAAGGAGTGGGATAAATAACAGTCACGAGTATATCCACTGCAAAAATTGATGAAAGATTGCCCTGTGTACATGCATGAATGCACAGATGGTGTGACTCTACCTTGTGTACAAACAGTGAAACAATAGCTGTACTCCATTTGTGTTCAATGAATCAATAAGTAAATAAAAGAATAAAAAAAAAAAAAAAAATTGATGAAAGTTGACTTTTTACCTTATCTCAAATTTTTTTAATTGAATAAGTAGAATATTACAGATAAATCTAATGCCTCTTTGTTATTACTTCTTGTTCAATTCTCTTCCTTCATTTCTTCAAAAACAAACAATCCTGTACCTGTCTTATGTAATTTTGGACACTTTTAAAAAACTTGCTATTTATTTTTATTCATAACTAATATTTCTATGTGTAAAATTTATGCAATTTTTATGACAACTTTTTCACTTAATATTTTGTTTTTGAAATTAGCTAATGTTGATAAGCAGTATTGTTTCAATTATTTAAATTATAATTATTTTTTATGAATATAATTGTCTAATCAGATTTATGATTTGCATATTGTTCTCCAATTCTTTGGGCTGTCTTTTCACTTTCTTGACAGTGTTCTTCGAAGCACAAATGTTTTTAATTTTGATCTAAGTCCAATTTACTCTTTTCATTGATCACTTTTGGTTTGGGTTTGGTATCATAACTATGATATTACCTAATTCAGGATTGTAACTTACTCCTGTGTTTTCTTCTGAAAGTTGCATAGTTTTGGCTCTTATATTTAGTTCAATTATATACTTTGAATTTATTTTTCTGTGGTATACGATGAGGGCCATTTTTGGGGTACAACAGACACATGGAGAAATGTATTCATTTGTCCATTTGTTTCGTATATCAACATCCTATATTTATAAGGTTGTTTTTTTGTTTTTTTTTTTTTTTTTTTTTTTTTTGAACCAAGGACTGAACTTAACCATTCTACGCAACATCCTGAGCCCTTTTTTTATCTTTTTTTTTTTTCATTTTGAGTCAGAATCTAAATTGCCTAGGGCTTCCCTAGGTTGCTGAGGCTGTCCTTAAACTCATGATCCTCCTGCCTCAGCCTCCTGAGCTGCTGGGATTACAGGTGTGCACCACCATGCCCAGCTTCCTTAACTCTTAATGGGGTGAAGTATGTTAATGTTTTCTGATATATCATGACCTCTACTTCCATTATCAATTCAACTTGGACACAATACTTTAATACATTGCTGAATTTCATTTGTTCACATTTTATTTATGACTTTGGTTAATATTTCCATCTGTTAATAAATAAAGTAATTCTGTTATAATGAAATTATACATTGTATTTATAGTACTATCCTCTTCTGCACTAATTAGACTCTCTCAAGAAACAAGGTAGGCAATTTGCTAACTTGTTTTGGTTCTGTTTTTTATTGAATGTTTTATGTGTTCTAATTAGTTGTTCATAACAGTAGGATGCATTTATACATTTTGATAGATCATACATAAATGGAATATAATTTCTCATTTTTCTGATTGCACGTATTGTAGGATCACATTGGTCATGCAGTCATATATGTGCATTAGGTAATAATGTGTTTCACTCTACTTTTCTTCCTACCCACTACCCCTTCCCCTCTCTTCATTCCCCTTTACTTAATCTAAAGTAACTCTATTCTTTCCTACCCACTCCCCATGGTGAATCAACACATGCATATCAGAGAAAACATTCGACCTTTGGTTTTTTGGGTTTGACTTAGTTTGCTTAGCATGATATTCTCCAATTCCATCCATTTATCAGCAAATGCCATAATTTCATTCTTCTTTAAAGCTAAGTAGTATTCCATCATATATACCACATTTTCTTTATCCACTCATGTGGGAAGCCATTCTTATTTAGCAGAATCAGACTAGATTGAGCCTTGGGACACAGAGGCCTAGGAACAGCCTAGAGACATGTGGTGCTGGATGGGAGTGGTTCCCTGTCTCCTTCTGGAATTTTCTCCTTAAGAGAATGGCTCCCCTAACTCCACTCTCCTATCCTATCCTTCACAGAAGAAACTTCTCCTGGTCCTGGACCCCTTTACCTGTCTGCCTATAAATAAGAGTGTTGGGTGAGTTGTTGTTGCAAGAAGCCAGAGCTGGTATGGCCAGACCCCTCTTGCCCCCTCTCATTTAAAAAGAGTATTGGCTCTTGTATGTTTATTGAGTAAAGTTTTTTGGGTAATTGAGTCAACATCCTCCTCTGGCAGTTAACCCTTTTCTCCTCCATGTGGAACGTGGCAGAGGACCTCCACAATTCATCTCTTGAAAGATAGCTAAGTTGGTTCCATAGTTTAGCTTTTGGGAGTTGAGCTGCTATAAACATGGATGTGGTTGTGTCACTGTGGTATGCTGATTTTAAGTCCTTTGGGGTATAAACCATAGAGTGGGATAACTGGTCAAATGTTGGTTCCATTCCAAGTTTTCTGAGGAATCTCCATACTGCTTTCCTTAATTTTCCCATCATTTTGCATTCACCATCACTGTATGAGTGGACCTTTTTCCCCCCACATCCTCGCCAACATTTATTGTTGCTTGTATTCTTGATAATTGCCATTCTGATTGGAGTAAGATGAAATCTTAGAGCAGTTTTGATTTGCACCTCTCTAATCACTAGAGACCTTGAACATTTTTTCATATACTTGTTAATTGTTTGTATTTCTTCTTCTGTGAAAAGTCTGTTCAGTTCCTTAGCCCATTTATTGATTGGGTTATTTGTTTTATTCAATAAAATATTATTTGTTTATAATGACTGTTCTTGTATGTATTTGTGTGTGTCTCACCCTCTGTTAACCCATAGACACCTTAGGGTAACAGAGGCTGAGAAAAGATCTTTAAAAATGAAATAACTACTAAAATAATCATTCCCATATTTATCCCTTTATTCAACTTTTGTCATTTTTGTTCTCCTAATCTAAAAATTATACTATTTATTTAAAATGTGCTCAGGTACATGTGTATTTGTCTCTCTAGATGGTGTTCATTCTTTTCGCTTTGGATCCCTTTTACATTCACAATATTTTCTTTGAAAGCAAAAGTAAACAAAACAGGGAATGACCTTGAAGGACCAGCGATGCTTTATTAAGCACCGGAGGGGCACGTTTTCAGGAGGAAGATGGCAACTAGTTTACAAACTTTGCTAAGTTTGATAAGTTCACTTAGATTTGAATCATAGGGGAATGTGTCTCTTGGGCAGTCAGGGGGAACTGCTGTGAAAGTTCAAAACCCATTGTTGCTGGGAGATGGTGAAAGCCCAGAGCCCATTGTTCTCCTTCTCTCTTTGGGGGTTGTTGTTCCTCTTTTTTCCCTGGGGGTTGTTGCTTTCCATAGCCTTCTGTCTTCATTCCATTCATTTTTCTTCAGCCTTGCTAGGTTTTGTATACTTTCTTAAGTATCTTTCTCACAGTTTCACTTTCAATTTTGTGTATTACTTCTCTTATTTGATTTTGGTTATTTTACATTATACAAATACTCATCTTCTTCTTATTGAAGAAATTTAATGTTGGAATATTATTTCTGTTCTTTTCTTTAGCTGCAGATCACCAAGATTTGACATATTACTAATGCTACCATTAAAGAGCTATTTTTCAGTTCTATTATTCTTTCTTCTTTAAACCATCGAATAAAGATCTTTTTCTGGGTCACCAATATAGAGAGTTCAGATGATCATTTAATTGTTGATTTCTTATTGTGATAACATATGTAGTCAGGATAGTACGGCTTCTTTGAAATTGGTTGAAACTACTTACAACCTACTCTATGGACCTTTTAAAAATATTATATTTGCCTTTGAATATACATTACTCATTATTTATTTTACCATTTATTTTAGAATTATGTATTATGTATTATTTATTTTAGAATTGTGAATTATATAACTTTACTTCATATTAATTGATAACTCCTGTCTAATGCTTTTGCAGCTTTGAAACTTAAAAGGCCCTGAGCCATCCTGGCTTCAGCTTCAAATCCCAGTCCAGATGTCCATCATCTTCTTCATTTATCAGACAAGGGCACTTTTGTCTGTTAACGGGATAATGCTCTATACCAAAATGTTTTCATTGTCTTTACCCAGAATTATACTATGTTTAGAAAGAGAAGGGTGAATAATCAGCTGTTCATTTTATTTCTTCTTTTTTTTAAAAAAAAAAATTTTCCAGGAGTCCATGAGAGTAGTTTTTAAACCTTTCAAAATATTATTTTAATTTCACCAATTCAAAAGGTCTTTTCAGAAAAAAATTTGTAAAACTCTGAAAAATAAAGATTCTAGTACTTTTAAAGACATTATAGGTTACATAAAAAGGAATGCTTTTCTTAATACATTTTTAAGGAACTAGTATACCACCAAAAGAAGAAAAAGGCAGATAACTCAAAATATTAAAATAGAAAACATTTCTCATTATATTTAAGTCTAAATTTCTATTAAAATATTAGATTAAAGGATTTAAATAATAAATTCAATCAAGAAAATACCATATTGAAGTCATATTTACCCAATTAATAAGAATTTAAGGATTCTTAAACTTTGTAAATCTGGTATTATTTGTATTGATGGAGCTAAAATGTTCATTTCTTCTAAGAATATTAAGGCTCGAATTATACTTTACATGATAAATGTTATTCTAAAACCAAAATAACAAAAATGATATGTATGATAATTTAATGCTCAATCATTCCTATTATATCAGATATATAATACAACATATACGATCATTCTTCAAGAATATTTTTGGAAATTCTAATCAATCCATTTTGCAAAGAATAAGAAAATGGAAGCATATCCTTGCAAAGGGTGGGGATTTCATAATTATTTGCATTGGTTTCTGTGATGGAAAATAAATGGTATAAATTGATAAAAAAAGTTTAACCACAATAAGAAATCACAGTAAGGTGTTAGATTATAAATCAAGTTCAACAAAACAAACAAACAAACAAACAAAAAACCACCCACTATCTTTCTATGAGTAACACTGATCTGATAAAATATGAAACACTAAAAACTAATATTATGGGAAAAATAAAGTGCCTACCTAAAGAAGACAAAGTACTGAATCCCATGTAACAAAAAGATACAAATTCACAAAACATAATTTAAGATACCTATCCAACTTGTCTATGGAATCTATAACAGTGTTCCTCTATAGAAATAACTGATTCTAAAAATTATTTTTAGAGGGGTAGAATAGAGAAAGTTTGGCCAACACGTACCAAATGGCAGTCAGATACAGGAAGAAGTTGTAGAGATCTATTGCACAGTAGGGTGACTACAGAGAAGCAGTGGTGTGTTGTATATCCCAAAAAGCTAGATTAAAGGATTTTGTTTCACCTTAAAGAAGTGATTAATAAATGTTTGAGCACATGGATGTGTTTAACCTGATTACACAATGTATATATGTATCTAAAAATCACATGGTACTGCATCCATAGGTACAACTTTTGTGCTTTTATATATCAGTTAACAAAATAATTTAAAAAAATAGAAATTCAATCATTTTGAAAAATAAATGCTATAGAATAATCATATTTCAAAATAATCATAGAATCTGTCCTCATAGATACTAAACCAAACTGGGGTTTCTTTGGTCCGTGTGCTATCAGCACATTGATTTCACTCATAGTGCCATCCTTAATTGTACTCAAAAGCCAAACCCACATTTTCCTATAATAGTCACTTAACCCACACTTTGATCTATTATGCAGAGCTATTCTCTGCAGCACTTACTAACTCCAACTGTATCTACAATTTTAGTAGTATTATTTTAGTAGTATCATTGATTATGGTAATATAATTGCTTTCTTGCATCATTTTATGAAAATCAGTGCAGAAAAAACATTTATGTCTCAAAATCTTCACATTGTCAAGGTGATGCTGACAAACATTAAATGCAGAGAAATAAATATTCTTTGATTTTGGTCATTCATCCATGGATAGCTTGTGTACTACGTTTCATGAAAACCCAAATTCAAGAACAATTTGCCAAAATGTGCCTTTGCACATACAGGAAAGCTGATATTGGTGCAATCTCTAGTTTTTATGCCCCTTTCATTTGCTTTATCTCCTACATTGTAAATGGGGACCTTATTTATCTACTTCATCTTTCTACTCTCTGCTCCTAGAATATGCCAGCACAGTATGTACTTATTGAAACATTCAGGGTCAGGGGAGGGAAAATGATGAGGAGGTGAGGATGGGACAGAAGCAGAGAGGTTAATGAGTGAGCAAGTGTGTTTCAACCTGGGCAGGTCTGTGCAAGGGACTATTTCAGCTGTCTTGGTTCTTCCTTTTCTTAGATCAAGGACAAGAAAGCAATACCTGCAGGAAAAGTCACAAACTGCTCAGAAACTGCTGCTAACAGAGCATCACAGTTTGAAGGCAATGCTTGGAACTAATCCTGGAGCTGTCTTGACAAAATGCAAAAATCCAGCATCCCTTCCTGCTGGCCCTGGGGGTGGCTGCACAAAAGCATCAGGGGAGAATTCTTTGCCTGTGCAGTACACCCCAGTGGCCCTGCAGTCCGTGGCCTTGCAATTGCTGCTGATACATTTGTGAGTTCACGTATATCATTTGTGTTTCATCTTAGAGTTCTGCAATAACTGGGGAGCAGTGAGAAGAGAAAGCCAGCATTTTTTCATTGTGATTGAAGGAGTCAGAGTGCAGAACATTTTAGTTTTTACTGCATTTATGAATCTGTTGTAACTTCCCATTCGTCTAGCCTGGGAAAACACCTGTTATGCTTCCAGAGCGCTGGCCAATTTTTTTCTGCTTTATAAGTGGAAATGCAATTCCCTTTCGGCTTCAGAATCTACATTGGTAGGGAAGTCTCCTGCTTGTTTTCCTCTTCTCAGTTTCCATTTCAAAATGTCTTGGTAAGTTTTTCTCCAAGCAAGCTGCACATAAGTGGAAGTGTAGGAGCATTGACTACATGTTAGAGTCCAGGATATTGCAATACACATCTAAGAAGCCTTGTGGAGGAAATCCTCTGGGGTGAAGGCAAGAGCAGGCTAAGGCAGGCTTTGGAGATTAAGACCTGCTAGTATGTCATTATCACACTCTGCCTGACCCTGCTGAGCCTTATTCAAAAACTGAATATACATTCAAATTGGTAGGAAGGATTTCCCACTAGGAAGAGATTTAGGACTGGAGGGGAGCAGTTTCAGACTGTGTTTGTTTATCTTGTTACACATCAGCAAGGCAGGAAATATCTAGAGCTTTGCTTTCTCTTGTCCCACTCTTCTTAATAACAAACTGAGATGGGGACTGGGGAATGGAGTGGGGTGGAGGAAGATAGGAAGGGGATATAGGAGAAGGGGTGTTTTAGTCAGCTTTTTCACTGCTGTGACTAAAAGACCGGACAAGAACAATTTCTAAGGAGGAAATTTTTATTGGAGGGCTCACAGTTTCAAAGGTCTCAATCCATTGACTGTCAGCTCCATTCCTCAGGGCTCAAGGTGAGGCAGAACATTTTGTTCAGAAGAGTGTGGCAGAGGGAAGCAGCTCATATGATGATCAGAAAGCAGGAGGAGAGACTCCACTACCCAGACACAAAATATGTACTATTGGACGGGCTGATCAGTCTCCTTTTCCCAGGGAAGCTCCACATGGCCAGCTGCTGAATGCACTTACTCAGCCGGCCTCGGCCTTTCCAGTTTGCCTTCAGCCAATAGCAACCCAAGCCTTTCCCACCGGCCTTAAGCCAACCCCCCAAATATACTAGCCAATCCCCCAGACACACAATCCCACTCATGGAGCACCCCAGTCAATGAATTTAAAAGTTGCCAATGCAGTCAATCCCAGGGCAACACCCCTCTAAGAAGGTACTTAATCTCAGGACCAGACCTTGTCTCTCTCCCCTTCTGCTGCTGCCTGCTTCACCTGGAGCAGCCACTGTGCCACTCCAAATAAAATCTCTTGGCTGAAGCGTAGTTTTTGGTGTGGTCTCTTTGCCTAACATGTACCCCAAAGGCACATCCTCCATAACCCACCTCCTCTGGCTACACCCTACCCTCCTTCAGTGACCACTCCATTATTCCATCTGGGGGTTAATTCACTGATAGGTTAAGGCTCTCATTACCCAATCATTTCTCCTCTAAACCTTTTGGCATTGTCTCACACATGAGCTTTTAGGGAACACCTCACATCCAAACCATAACAAGGGTTTGGTAATATCTTCTTTTTAAATAATAGTAAGACAGACAATCGAGTGAAAAGAAATTGACTAAGAGAATATTAGAGCAGATTGAATACTTTTTCTAAGATTATTTTTAGTATATGTGATACAGTACTTTCCAAGTAATTTTCATACTTGCAAATAGGAAGGAAATTTTTTGCTACTTTGTCGCTGATATCTGACTTTCTTACTTCTTAATGAATTTTGTTCCATGGTGCTATGCTTTGGCTTTAGGTTTCTCACCAAAGGTTCATGTACTGAAAGCCTGGTCTTCAGTGTGGTGGTGTCGAGGTGGTGGAACCTTTAAGAGATGGGACCTGGTAATAGGTGATTAGGCCAGGGGGGCACCACTCACAAATGGGTACAGTATTCTGTATCATGATACAGTACTCTGTATCATGGGAGTGGGTCAGGTCTCCTGGGACTAGATTCATTCTCATAAGAGTGGGTTGTTATAAAGCAAGGCCATCCCATATGCTTGGCCTTTCTGTGTGCAATTGTCTCCTTTTCTGTTTCTCCACCATGTTGTGACAGCCAGGAGAACCTCACCGGCTTACACCTTACTGTTTGGATCCTTTAGCCATCAGATTCATATACCAAAATAAAACTTATTCTTTTATAAATAACACAGCTTCCTGTATTTTGTTACAAAACACAAAATGTACTAAAACATACAGCCATGCTCTATGGATTTTCTTTATCATTAAATCTGTGTAAATTGCACATAACTATGCCCCCACTTTTTAAAATTGATTTCCTCTTATAAATAACCAGTCTTGATATTAAAAATTTGATTGGATATTTTTAAAAGAATTTAACCTTTATTTTATTTATTTGTTTTTATATGGTGCTCAGGATTGAACCCACATGCTAGGCAAGTGCTCTGTCACTGAGCTACAGCCATAGCTCATTTTTAATTGGGTCTTGATTGGAAAAGCATAGTAGAGATTTATTCCCCATCTCTTATTTTATAGATGAAAAAAACTGGAGAACCTCAAAGAGGTGCAAGATCCTATAGGCAGTGAGAACTATAAGCCAGAAACACACAGATTCTTCTACCTCGGAGTCATCCTCTGAGACAAGAAGTAGAGTGAATTGAGAGAGGAAGTGAGGTGGTAGCTCCAATAAGTTTCTCTGGGCTTCCAGTGTGCCTAAACCAGGGCATGCTCAAGGCAAAAACAGTGACCACATGTTGCAAAAGCTGAAGGTTCTCCAAGGAATTCAGGCGATATATACTCTGATATACTTTTTAAGTACTCAATCAGATGGCTGTTCCTTATTCATGAGGCCAGATCAAAGGTGACTCTTTAGGGGAAGCCCCAATGAGCAGAATAATTTTCTTCTTCATTTGCATATCTATATCACTTTGTTCATAACTACATTATGACATTTGACACATTTATTTTAATTATCTGTTCAAATGTCATCTTCCTACTAGACTTAGAGTAAGTTAGGCAGAACACCTTTTTAATCACTTTTTCTAGCTCTAATGTTTCACTTTGGCACATAGTAGGTGATTAACCAACATTTGGTGAGTTCAGTTGCTACATATCATGATAGAAGCTAGCTTTAAACTTATAGATATTTCTCAGATTTTGCAAAAGCACAAATAGATTGTATTTCTTCCAAAAGAAAGATTGAATAAATATTTATTAAATATTGGCTCTCTGTTGGGCTTTGTGCTAAGATTAAAGAAAGAAAAAAGAATCAATGCTACCATATTATTATTGTCCTTCCTTGTTGTCAATGAACTTTTTTTAGCGATAAATATGGAAAAAATCAATAAATACAATATGATAAAACTCTAATAGAAAGATGTATGAACAAGACAGGCACCTTCTCCACATGGAAGCTCTCCTAATTAAACCTCTTATAAGCTTCCCAGCCTCAATATTTTCTTACGGCAACAGAAAACAGACTGACACATAATCAAAATCTAGTCTCAACATGAGAAGGGAGAAGAGGAAGTAGATTTAAGCATCCAGATTTTAGGTAGGACTGTTGATTTCTGATTCCCTAAAATTAGCTATGAAATTTCCTCCCCAGAAATTTCCACTGAATCAAACTACCCCCTTTTTAATGCATGACTTCATCAGCATCTCTTAATTGGTCCTGTTGTAAACCAATCAAAATCACTGATTATCCATTCTTCTCATCTCCACAGGCAAATACCTAGAACACATTCACTTCTCTGCATCTCCACTGTCTCCATCCATGTCTGAGCAGCTTGTCTCTTATTTGGACTACCTTGCTCTCATCCTGACTTTTCTCCCTGTTTCCATTCTCATTCTCCTTTAATAGAATTGCTACACAATAGCCAAAACAATCTCCTTAAAATAGGAAGGTTTGAAAATGTTTCTCTATCACTTCAATTTATCAATGGTTTCTAATTTCCCATAGAATAAAAGTCAGGCTCCTTCCTTTGATTTCTGTCTCTGCAAAGTGTTTCTCATGCTTGAATCACCATTTCACTTCATAGCATTAACCCTTTACGTCACGCTGCAGCCACAGAGACCTGCTTTCAGTTTCCCTAC
Organism: Glaucomys volans; assembly: GCA_020662805.1. Classification (NCBI taxonomy): domain Eukaryota; kingdom Metazoa; phylum Chordata; class Mammalia; order Rodentia; family Sciuridae; genus Glaucomys; species Glaucomys volans. The sequence goes on from JAJEJO010000404.1 coordinate 284,503, forward strand.
AAGGATCTCTCCTTTCCTTTCCCTATCCCTCAATAGGGGGTTAGCCCCTTTTCTTCCATCAAATCTCATCTTAAGTGTCACACTTTCAAAGCCTTCTTCAAGAATGTGTATTTGTAAACAAATCCCCTTTTAAATTTTAAACTTATTTATTTATCCTTTTAGTAACTTTTAAGTGAATAAAATGTAGACAAAGACCACTGCTATAAAATGCATGTGAGGTTTGACTCATTATGATGAGAACAATATCTGCTAAAAGAGAACTGGAAACAAATTAGATTCAGCAGTATAGATTTGAGCAAAGAGCAATTCGTAAATTGGGCAACATTCACAGTGAACTTTCATCGGCTGAGTGTCGAAGCAAAGTATTTGCCTCATTACAGTATAATCTGTTGGAAAGTCCCCAGTTTGAGGTTAATTGGCAGTTTCTGTTTAGTTAAGTTTCATTTAACTGTTCATATTGGACTTCAGTTTCCTTATGTAGGGACCTATAGCACTCAAGCTATCTTAGCCTAATGGATTTCAATTAAAATTTTTTAACACATCTCTATTAACACTTGGCCAAAAAGGTGAAGGCATATTACCATTCATTTCAGAAGAGTACTGTTTTCAGTACACAGACAGAAAGCCTTGGCATCCCCTTCAACAAATATTTTCCTGACTTTTAGCATCAATTTCTTGATTTTCTCTTGATTTATAATATAAATGTACCTCCAGAAGCCCTATAGTTTAGAATTGTACATTCTTTTTGTTTTGCTTTGGTATATCTGCCCAGTACATTTTGAATTCTAATTCTAATTCTTTCTTTGCATGTGTTTCACTTTTTAATTGCTGTACAATTCACATGAAATAAGATGCAAATTTTAAGCATATATTTCAGTGAGTACGAATCCTTTCAAATGTAGGAATCGAATCTTTATCACCAGCAGATTCAAAACTTAAAGTTTCCTCATCAATCTCATTTCCCAGAAGCAATCATCGTTCTCATCTTTACCCCCATAGTTCTTATTCTTCAATGTCACATAAAGACAATACAATGGATGTGAGCTCTTCTGTTTCTGAGTTGTTTGGGTGGATTCAGGCTCTTGTTTCATATACAACAGTCACCCCTTATCCAAGATTTCATTTTCCATTGTTTCAATTGCCTGTGGCCAACTGCAATCTGAAAATATTAAGTGGAAAATTCCAGAAAGAAAGAGACCACATTTATACAACTTTATATTCCAATATATGATTGTTCTATTTTTGTTTTCAGTTCTGGTTTATCTCTTACTGTACCTAATTTGTAGATTAAGCTTTTTCATAGGTTTAGGAAAAAACACACTACATATGGTGCTTGGTACTACCCATGCCCTCGGATTTGGCTGTGGGTCTTGAAACACATTTTCAGGGGATAACAGGAGACTACTGCCTTATAAATTTGCTTCCTTTTCTGCTGAATTGTATTTCACCTTATGAATACAATATATTATTTTTAAATCCATCCTATTTTTCAGGGAAATATCATCATATTTTTCAGGGAAATATCCAAATCTGATTCCAGATTTGGAAAAAATATCAGTAAAATGTCGACACTCTTATACAGGTCTTTTTGTCAATATGTTTTCATTACTCTTGGGAACATTCCCTGAAAGCAGAATGGCTAGGTTGTGTGGTAAGTATATATTAAACTTTATAAGAAACCACCAACTCTTTTCCAAAATATGTGTAAAAAATTGGATTCCAACCAGTAACACATGAGTATAACAGTTACTTCACATCTTTGCCAGTAATTGGCAAAGTTGCTCAGTCTGGGCTTGAGCTTGAGATCCTCCTGCTACAGCTTCCCAGGTTGCTGGGATTTGAGGGGTGTCCCACTGCACCCAGAGACTGTTTCAGGATATCTAATTCATTGACATTTTCTTTGATGCTTGATATTTTTAGTCTTTTCAAAGGTCACAAAATTATTTACCCTTGTTTTCATCTGGAATCTAGTGTTTTAGGATTTATGTTTATTTATGTGGTCAACCTCAAATAGTTGCATATGGTATGATGTACAAGTCAAGCCTGTTTGTTTTCACACCAATGACGAGTGGTTTTCAGCACCATTTTGTGTGTGTATGTGTGGTGCTGGGGACTGAACTCTGGACTTCATGCATGCTAAGCAAATACTCTATGCAGAGCTAAACCCCCAACCCTATTTTAAAAAGACAAACCTTTTCTTACTGAATGTTCTTGAACCAAATCAATTGATTATATGTGTGAGTATATTTCTCCTGTCTGTTCTGTTATTCTATTTTTAAACTGTTAATACAATATAACTGTCATGAGTCCTTTAATTTTTATTCTTTGCAAAATTACTTTTTTAGTATCTTAAGGCCTTTGAATGTTCATAAAAATATTTAGATTTATCTGCTCAATTATTAAAAGCTTATTAGAATTTTGACTTGAATTGTTTTGAATTTTTATCTTTGTTTGCATTTTTATTTATTTATTTTATCATAGCAAGCCCATCTTCAATTCTGGCTAACCATGTCAAAGCATCAGTTATTCAATTTCTTTTTACCTCTGCAAGTGCTCTACCACTGAGCTCCAGCTCCAGCCCCATCTTGAAATTTTATGTAACTGTTCATTGAACTTTTAAAACCATTATTATTGTTGCTTTTCCCCAAAGGAGAAAATACAAATTCTGTTATATTATCTCTAATCAGATGTATTCAAAATGAGGATTTAGGCAATGTCAGATAGGGTTGAGATTTGGAAGGGAATAAGTGGCTGTAATTTATGATTTTTTGTCCCCTGAGAACCAATTTCGCTCCCCAGAATGGTGTGGAGAGGATGGTATTGCTCCTGTTGAGGACACATGCTTTAAATTGATGTGGGAAGAATTTTAACAATGTTCTGTCTTGCATTCATGAACTTGCTCTCCCTTCCTCTTTTTCAGGTCTTTGGTAATTTTCCTCAGCAATATTTTCTAGTTTTCAGGGCACAGAGATTTAACATTTTTTTTTTATTAGTGAAATTCATTCCTAAGCAAGAGTTTTATTTTTCTCATGCCTTAAAAAAGTAGTATTTTAATTACACTTTCCAATTGCTTATTATTAGTGCACAGAAATACGACTAATCTTACATCAATATTGTGACTTTTATATTTTCAATTTTTAATTCTAGAAGTAGAATTTATTTGTCTTTGATGGATTCTTTAGGATTTTATATCTAAACCACCACGTCGTTGGCAAAGGAAGGCAACGTCATCTTCAGTCCTAATTGTGACCTGTTAGTAATACCTTCCTGTGGGGAGGGTTCTAGAAGTTTAAGTGAGAAAATAGAAGCTGAAAGCAAGTAACTTAGTTGTTTTCCATTTCTGGTTGCTTCTCAGTATCAACCACTAGTGACTCTGCTGTCAACCAACGTTCCAGCTGTTGCCTTTTCTTCTCTGGAAGTAAGGTGTCTGCCAAAATGGATGGATTTATCGCCTGGATTGCCAGTGGTAGGCATTGAAGTCCAGCTGAGCAAAGGAGAGCCTTCCCAGCTGGCCTCCAAGAGAAAACACACCAGAAAGATTTGGCTGATAACTGCAAGTTTGTGCCAAGAGTGGTTTCTTTCAGGTCAGCCTCAAGTCTTACGTTTACCAGGGTGATTCACAGCCAGGGTTTCTCCCTCAGGGCTGACTTAGTTTGATATCCCAGGAGGGATCTGAAAAACAGCAGTCCTGACTGAGCTAAGGTCAAGACAAATGAAAAAACGCAATTACAGTGAAGACACAATCTATTTCCTCGTCATCTTGTTTTTGTGTTTGCCTTTGTTAGCTTCCATATTGTGCAAACTTGATAATTAGTTCCTTGGGGATTTTGGGTACTGCCTCAAATTAAATTGAGGAAAAGGCTTTCATCAAATATTGTCAGATCTAGATATAGAGAAATTAATGTGCAATACAATGGGAATAAGGAAAAGCAGAAGTAAATGCTTAGAGTTGGGAAATAGTGAGGGACCTGTAAAAGAGAGTATAGACGAGAAAGAGATAAAGGGAAGTTTCAAAACATATTCTGAAAATTTGTGTATGAGATTCTTTGTATTTCTTTAATCTTAAAAAACACTTAGGGAAAACATAGTACCTATTTTAGTGAGCTTGTAAATTATAAATTGATCAATTATAATTGAAGAGATAAAATTTCCAGAGTTCCTTGTCATACCATAGTTAATAGTTGTATTGCTTTTGACTCTCTTTGGCATTTATCTTATCAATCTATTATCTACCTATTTATCTGTTTTCTATCACCTATTTTACACAATTTGATCGGAAAAAATAAGTTGTTCTATTTCTTAAGTTTTATTTAGCATTATACATTTTGATCATTTTATTGAAGTATGATTTATAAAATAAAGGGCAATTCATTTAAATAGCAAGTCTCAGTACTGACAAATGTATATACTTGTTAACCACAGCCTCCTTCAAGATATGAGCATTTCTTTCACCCCAAAGTTCACTCTGGCTTCTGTGGGCAATCTTTTCAACTTCTATCTCAGGCAGATACTAATTTCTAAGTTGATACATGAGTTTCACACATTATGTGTGTACCATGTATATCTGGACATTGGTGTACATCAGTATTGCAAGTCCCACAATTGCATACAAATTAAACCCCACCACACCCTTATGCCTGGTTCCTTCTGCTTTTCACACTGTGATTCAACCATGTATATATGTGCACTCAATGAATATGTCACCTTTTCATTATCCATTCACCTGTTCACAGTTCAAGTTAAGGCTATTAAAAAATCAATTAATTCATCATCCTTAAATATGAAATTATATTTAGATATTTTGAAAAAGTCCAATTCTAGGTTCAGAAATATCCTTTTTATTACCTGTTGCTGAAAGTGTGTGTAGAGTTTTGTTTGCTTTTTGGTTGGTTTTTTGTTTGTTCACCATAAATGAGTATTGATTTTTATAAACTCTTTTTCTGCTTTCACTGTAATGACCATGTAATTTTATTCTTTCCTTGTTAAAGTGGCAAATCATACTGCTTGATTTCCATATGTTGAACCAACTTTGAATTACCAAGATAAACTTCCTAAACATTTGGAATTGTATTTCTACATAAATCTAAATTTTATTTGTTTTTATTTAACATGAATTTTGGAATACATCAAAAATCATTGATATTGGTCTATAATTTAAAATTTCCTAATGTTTCCATCAGTTTTTGCTATTAAGGCTGTCCTAACTTCATAAAATCATCTGGGAAATAGTCTCCCTTTCTGTTTTCTGGAAAGTTTTTTGTAAGATTGGTATTATATCCTCCTTATATTTCCAATATAAACCATCGGTGAAATCATCTAATACTGGAGTTGGCATTTTTGTGGAGAGAAAAGGAGTAAATATCTTTTATTGTGATTTAATAGGGAGCCATTTTGATTTTCTATTGATTCTTTTGTTACTTTTGGTAGTGGTTATTTTTTCCAAGAAAGTTTTTTATATTTCATAAAACTCTTAAGTCGTAAAATAATATTCCTTGTTATCATTTTAATAATATCTCTAGTATATAATAATATCCCTCATTTTATTTTCATTCCTCTTTATCCTTTCATTCTTTTAAAAATTCTTGGTTGTCTTTCTCATTTTTTATCAATTTTATTAACTTTCATCAAAAATTAGGTTTCTATAATTCTTTTTCTTTTGTTTGTTTTCTATCTCATTGATTTGTCATCTAACTATTACTGAGTCTTTCTTTTTTCCTATCTTACATTTAATTTTCTCTTTTGGGGAGTCCTAAATTGTTTATTTTAAATCTAAATATTTAATCTAAAATTTTAAGTTAATATTTGCTTTCACTGCATCAAATTTATTTTGATCGGTTACATTTTCCATTATCAGTCACACTTTCTTATTTTTGCTAATTGTCATTGTAGTTTATTCTATGACCTCACGTACTTTTAGGTTTGTATTGCCTTTTTCAGTATATTGTGCTTTTATGTATGTCTTACTAATGGTTTCTAATGAAATTTAGTTGTGGTCAGAAACCCTAGTCTGTCATCATGTGCATCATAACGATCGACAATTTCTGTATCTTTCTGAGAATTTGCACTTTTTATTACTATGAAAGTGTTTCATAATGCATCTCTTTGCTCTAAAGTTTGTCTGACATTGATATAACTAGCTTGATCGAGTGTACTCTCTGCATGATATATCTTTTGAATCTGTTACTTTCTAATTATTTGTCTTTAAGTTTGAAATTTGTTTGCCCTTTTCTTAAAAATTATTGGTAGAAATAAAATCCAGGGTCTTGCTTTTTCATCTCTTTGTTTCAGTTAATATTCCTTTTGATGGAATTTTTAAGACTGAGTTTGTATCTGCCATCTCGCTATTTTTCTCAATGCTCCCTTTCTAATTTTTATTTCTCTGTTGCTCCTTTCCTTATTTTAAGTTAATATAATACTTTTATTATTCCTCTTTGTTTCATTAAATTCTTAGTCTTAGGAATTTTTGTGGTTTCTTCATGGCTTCCCTATGGCTAACAACGTGCATTCTTACCTCCTAAAGTCTCCTTGGAGTCAACACGGCTCTTGTCACACCTGACTCTCCTACTTCCTATATCAATACTTTCCATTCTCCCCCTGTACTGCACACTTCATGACTCACAAATATAATTTTAGTATATTAATTTGCATTTGTCCATGTTCTATGTTTGTATTATGAAAGCTATTTTATTTCCCCATCATAGAATTTTTTCTTGTTCTTTTTTCTTTTTCTTTTAAGTATAATCAGTAGTGCTTTCACAATATTAGAAGGTAAAAATGCTTTCTGTTCATACTCCTGCTAACCATTGCTGATTGTTCTTGTTTTCTCCTCGAGGTCAAAGTTTCTAGGTGTCATTCACCTTACACATGACGAACAACCTTCAGATTTCCTCAGTGTCGGCCTGCTGGTATTTATATAATAGTAGCTGTTTTAGTCAGTCCTTTTGTTGCTGTGACTAAAAGACCTGAAAAGAACAATTGTAGAGGAGGAGGAGTTTATTTGAGGGCACACGATTTCAGATGTCTCAGTCCATACAAGGCTGGCTCCATTTCTTAGAGCTGAAGGTGAAGCAGGACACCATGATGGAAGAGTGGAGGGAAGTGGCTCACATGATCATCAGAAAGCAGAGGGAGACTCCATTCACCAGACACAAAATAAATACCCCAAAGGCACACCTCCCCATTGACCTATGTCATCCAGCCACATCCTACTTGCCTTCAGTTACCACTCAGTTAATTCAGTTAGGGAAGGAGTGACTGATTGTGTTAAGGTTCTCATCATGAAATCATTTCTCCTCTAAATTTTGCATTGTCTCATACACGAGTTTTCTGGGGACACCTCATGTCCAAACCATGACAACAGCTCTTATCTAAAAATATCTTAATGTCATACTCCCCCTTTGAAGGATATCATTACTAGATCCTTTCCTTTTTTTTTTAATGTTTGAACATTGTTCCCATATCTCATAACCACTTATAGATTGCTGTGTATAGTATTTCTAACTGACTTTTGTCAAGATTGCCTCTTTATTTTCAGTTTTAGCCACTACATCTTTGATGTATGTAGGCATTTTTGTCCCACTTAGCCTTCTTTATGTATCCTGAGATTCTCAGATATGTGACTCAATGATTTTTATGAAATTTAAGGATTATTGGTCCTTACAACTTCAAATAGTTTTCTACCTCTTTCTCACTTTCCTTTTATTCTAAAATTCCTATCACAAACTTGCTAGATTATTTGATGCTATGCCTCAGCTCCCTGATACTGTTTTACTTCTATCATTTTTTATTTCTTTTTCAGGTTGGATAATTCCATCAATTTACTCTGTGGGTTTATTATTTCTTCTGCCATATCAAATGGCTCTTGGACTGGAGCTATAGTTCAGTGGTAGAGGGCTTGCCTAGCATGCAAACAGAGTCTTGGATTTGAACAAACATACAGAAAAAACAAGACAGCTCTAAATATCACTTAGCGAGGTTTTCATTTTAGTTATTGTGTTTTTAAACTTTATAATTTCAATTTGGCTTTTCAATATAGCTTTTTTTTTTTTTTTGAGTCACTATTTTACTCATTAAAATTTTGACCTCTTCTCATTCCTTATTGATTGCAGGTATCAGGGATTGTTTCATCATCCCCTAAAAAGTATTGGGTTTTGTTCTGGTGAGTCATTCTATTATCAGCAGATCCCCTTGAATTGGGGCAAGGTTCGATTTTCTCTTGATTGCCTTTGTAATAAGTTCAAATTAGTCAGGCTCAGTGGGGCATACCTGTAATCCCAGCAGCTCAGGAGGCTGAGGCAGAAGGATCATGAGTTCAAAGCCAGTCTCAGCAATTTAGCAAGACCGTAGGTAACTCAGTGGGACCCTGTCTCTAAATAAAATACAAAAAGGGCTAAGGATGTGAGCCAGTGGTTGAGTGCCCCTGAGTTTAATCCCCAATAACTGCCAAAAAAGGAAGCCCAAGTTATTTTCTATCTAACTTGGCAGAGTTAGCCTCCAAATTCTACCTCCTCAGTAGACACCACCCTTTTTTATATGTAGCTATATATTTGAAACATGAAAATATTTAGTCAATCTAAGCATCTGAGAAGAGAGGGGAAGGATTAGAGCTAAAAACAGCTCCATAGTTGGCCTAGCTCCTAAAAGATTCCACAGGCATGCCCTGATAGGGCCTCCTTCATAAAAATCCTATCTTCAAACTCTCTGCAGGTGGCTGCTAGCTTTATAGATTCCTCATGACTTGGGAGCCATTTTTCTTAAGTAACATCATAAGTAGGTAGTATAAAGCCTTATAAAACCAAGCCTCTTTATTCCACATCAATTCCTCTTAACTTGGAAAATGCAAATAAATGTTTCCAGCACTCTTATATCTGTCATGTGAATGTAAGTAGCTTGGAAAGTTCTTCTGAGATCCGTTTCTCATACTTCCTTCTTGAATACACAGTGATACAAATTCAAATATGAAGGAAAGCAAATCTTACATTGTGCTTGCAGCTTCTGAACTCTAGTGTACATCTTGGAGAACCTTCAAGAATCATTCTATTTTTAAAAAATAGAATGATTAAGATATAATTCATTAAGATATAATTCACAATTATAGTGAATTAATTCAGTCATTTAATGTATACAGTTCAATAATTCTTAGTATAGTCACAGACTTATGTAACCATCACCACAATATTTTTATTAGAGTTTTATAGTTATACATAGTAGTTGGATTCATCCCAACAAATTCATACATGCATGGAATTTGATTTCAGTTCATGATTCCCCTCTTTTGCCTCCCCATTTTCCTCCAGTCCTCCCTCTTTTCTCTCTTTCTCCTTCCTCTACTAGACTTCCCTTCACTCATCTATTAATTGATACTTGGTTGGATTTTTATACCTATGCATAAAGGTAAAGTTCTCTGTCATATGTTTATATGTGCATATAACATGATTTTCTGAGAATTGCCTCCCCTTTCCCATCCCTCCAGTCTGCCTCTTGATCTCTTTCTCCATTTCCTCAATAGTTCCTATCAGAGGTTGGTTCATGTTCTATTAGGGTAGGTCTTTAGTAGATGTCCCTTTAGCCTATGGTTTTTATTTTCAAGTCATGGCTTTTCCTGTGTCCTGGATGAAAGTCTGGAATGTGGATGATACCTTACTGCTCTGGATAGACTGAATCATCAGTGCCCTCCAGCACAACTCAATTTGTCCTTCCTCTGCTACATTTTCAGTCCAGGCCTTTTGGTACACAGAGCTCATCCTATGGAAAAGAGTCACAGTCTCCTAGTGACCCATCCTCCATGATGCTCTGACTGATATCTCCCTCTTCAAATGAGTGCTTAGGGTTAGAAAAACTTCCTCAGGCAGTAAGCTAGGGCTCACCTCGTGAATTCAGGGTTGAATTTCTGTGCTGATTTTTGTCTAATATCTACAAATGTTTGTCTCGTATGTTTTTCCTGGTTTTATGTGTGTTTAGTATGCTTGCTTAATCTGGTGTCTGTTATTCTATCACAGCTTGAAGCATAAATCATATTTTATTTTTAATATAAAAAACGTACTTATAATTGGGAAAGGGGAAAAAGAATGGACTCATATGATTGTTGGTGTTGGCAAAATCTGTAGGGCAAACCTGCAGGTTGGATATTCAGCTAAACATTGAAGAAGGTTGATATCACAACAGAGTCAGACCTCTTCAGAAAGACCAGACAGGCTCGTGACTTGGATTCAGGCAGGGTTGGTAGATAGGAGTCTTCTTTTTTCTTTAGGACTGGGGAAATTTAACATCTTATGGTTGCCAGGCTGACTGATGCCTGAGAATGGAAGAAGTCTTCCCAATTTATTGAGGGTACCTAAGTTCCCAGAACATGTTTTCTGAGAGCCAGGAGCCCTGTGGGAGTTAGCTGTTGAGTATCTCATTGTTCATGCTGCCTAGAGCTAGGAATCACAGTTAGTTAACTCAGTAAAAATAAATAGATAAATATTTCTTGAAATATTCCTTGAGCTGTGCACTGAAATGTAAAATCATTATTATCTCCTAAGCTTGCTCCTCCTATCCTTTTGAGTTATCTTGATATTTGATACATCAAAGATCTGGAGTTATAAGGTCTATACCTCCGGGTGATTCTGTGCCTCTTGCCTTTCTTTATTGTCTTTCTCTTTATTATCTTCCCTGTCTGGTGTCTTACAGACTCAGACTGTGGCTACCATGTTTTTATTATGAATATTTTCATTTGACTGTGTTTAGTTTTCGTGACATTTGCTAACATAAAATAACTTCTCTGATGCCTTAAACTTTTCCTTGTTTGTTTTACCTGTCTCATATCTATTTCTGGTCATCCAAAGTATCTTTGTAATTGTTTTTATATTGCAACATTGTTTCAGGAGGTTTAATATGTAACAATATAAAATAAATGTATTTGATTCAAAGATTTTCTTCATCTTGGAAGAGTTTATTCATTTCTATTGATCATTTTCACTTACAATTTTTTTTGTCTTTTTTGATAATTATTCTTTATTTCAGGGTCTGTAACCCATACTTTTTGAGTTTATTTTTATTTTTTTCCAGCACCTGTTTTGTTTGAATGAACAAAATCTGTTTTCACATTTTAAAAGCTTTACTAAAAGGAAAAAGAAAAATATGTGACAGGGACCATATGTGACCCACAAAGCTTAAAATATCTACCATATGGTCCTTAATAACAAAATGTTTGCTGACCCCTGCTCTGTTTTATTTCAAAGCATACTTTTAGCAGATGCTGTCCCTGTCCTGCTCATCTTTACTCTGAACTCATCAAGTTGTTGCTACAGGTGACTCTTGGGCATAGGGAGTGGGGGTTCCCTTTACCATACGCCATGGCTGGAGCTGATTGTAAGTGCCAAGGAACTGATGCCTCCTGGCAGCAGGTCTCCATCACAGGCTGATTATAGTATTTATCAGTGGCTACATATCCAGGCCCTGCTGTTGGGTGGGATAGCTCTAAGGCATTCATTTGATCTATGCCAGCTTGCTTAGGTGCTCATCATGACCAGACTCCAATTGACCTCAGAGGTAATGTGCTTGAAGGTAGGTATTTTACAGTTTTTTTCCGTCTCTTCTCTGATTCCCTTTCTTCCTTCTCAGTGTCTCCTGATATTACCTTCCAATCAAGCTACCTACTACCTACACTTCACCTATGTCTCATTGACTAAAATGTTCTTTAATGCAAATTTTCTATTTTTGTTGCCTCCTTGAATTTTCACAGTTCTGTAATTTCATGTACTAGTTAAAGCATCTATTTATTAAATATGCCTAACTTGAAAAGAGAGATTTGCATATGATTTAAAATATTTTGTGACATTCACCTTTACTCACACATTTCAAAGATACATTTTAAACATTTTGTACTTAATTTTCTGTAAAACTTACTTTTCTTCACAATTCTCACGTGACTAAACCGTGTTTATGTAATTATTAAGTGATGTTAAAGTTAAGACATGCTTAATAGTTTTCATTTTTGACTCAGTGGGTTTTTTGCTTGTGTGTTTGTTTGTTTTTGTGGTACTGGAGATTGAACCCAGGGCCTCGTGCTACTAGGCAAACATGCTATCCTTGAGCTACACCTCATCCTCTGAGTTTTCTCATGTGTATATTTGTGTGTCTCTGACTGGCAACTTCATTTTAATTTTTTTTCTATTTCAAATTTTTCCATTAATTAGCTCAAAATGAAATTTTTCTTCAAATAACTGGAATTTTTTTTTTCAGATAATGATAACAGTGCTTCTGCTTAGTCCTCCATTGGGCAAACATGCAATTTCACCTTGAGATATTTTAATATCTTTACTCAACAAATAGAATGAAAATAACATAATTAATATAACAAAAAGAAATCCAGGAGCTAACAATGTGTGATCTTTCTAAAGAATACCATACACAAAAGTTAAATATTTTACAAAATAAATAGAAGCCCGATAGACATTTTCCCTCTGCCTCTTCCAGGTGTCCCTATCGTTTGGCATTGCAAGTGATGTCATTGCAAGTTTAGTCACATTTTTCCTACCTATGACCAAAAGACCTGACGAGAACAATGTAGAGGAGTAAAAGTTCATTTTGATTCATGGTTTTGAGGTTCAGTCTGTGGTCAGTGAACTCCATAGCTTTGTGCCAGAGGTGAGGCAGACCATCATGGCAGAAGAGAATGGCTGAGGAAAGCAGCTAAGAAAATGGCAACAAGACAGCAGAGAGAGCACTGCTTTCCACGGACAAAATATAAACTCAAATGCCCACCCACAGGGGCCTACTTCCTTTAGCCACACCTTACCTGCCTACAGTTACCACCCAACTAATCAGCGGATTAACCCACAGATTAGGTTACAACTCTTATCATTTCACTTCTGAGAATTCTTGCATTGTCTCAAATACTTCCTATTTTTGCAGAAGGAGAACTTTATGTCCTGCATTTATTTATGGCGTAGTTCTCAATCACAACTGCACTGTGGAAACCCCGGTGAACCTCCAGAGCTTCTGTTTTAATCTGACTGGTTGTGGCCTGGACACTGGGACTTTGAAAAGCTTCCCAGAGGATGTTAATGTGAAGCTAAAGCTAGCAATCACAAATAGAATCAGCTAGGACTTCGGGGATTCCTTTGGGCTTTGATATTTTCTTGTTTGAATATTTTTTTAAAAATTTTATTTGTTTTAATTAGGTATACATGACAGTAGAATGCACTTTGATACAGCCTATATAATGGAGTACAATTTCTCATTCTTCTAGGTATATGTGATATAGAATCCCACCAGTTGAATAGTTATATATGTACAGAGGGTAATAATATCTGGTTCATTCTACTGTCCTTCCTACTCCCATACCCCCTCCCCTCTCTTCACTCCCTCTACCTAATCTAAAGTAACTCTATTCTTCCCTAGCCTCCCTCCTCATTGTGAGTTAGCATCTGCATATCAAAGAAAACATTTGGCCTTTGGTTTTGGGGATTGACTTATTTCCCTTAGCATGATTTTATTCAGCTCCATTCACTCTTCCTTAAGGTTGTTTGAATATTTTATATCATAAGAAAAAAATGATGTGTATAATTTGCAGTGTAGTCCCCATAGGGAGCTTTGTTCCTCTTCTGAAATATTTCTTCCTCTTATGTTTTTTCTTGGAAGACCCTGCATGTTCCTAGCCCTTTGTGTGGCCAGGTACTTGCCTGTTGTCACATTGTGTAACAAGAGGGTGCACCCATATGACTCGGTGCTGCCACCCTGAGCATAGTATAACAAGAGGATTTCTATCACCTCTGCTGTACCGTACCTGTTGAACCCACGTATAGGCAAATTTTAAAAGGCTGTTCCTTCATCCACCTTCCCTCCTCAAGCTCAGCATCTTCTCCTTCTGTCTCTGACTCTGTCCCTCTGTCTCTCTCTCTTTCTTTTCTCTCACTGTATCCTAAGATAGCCTTTATAGACTGAAGAGGATAATGATTTTGCCAGAAGTGTGTCTACTAGTTATTTGATTATTTAAAGCAGAAGCTGTTCCAGAGTTTCCTTTGTAGAGAAGTTTAAGGCACCTATTCCATCACATCAGAAAGGTGCTAGAACACCTTTCTTGTGTCTCTGTGTATATGGCAAGTGCAGTGTTGTTACCAAGCCCAAATCTTTATCTGGGGTGGTTTCAGAAAAGTGGGTGGAAAATGTCTTCATAGTTCTTTGCAAGGTTGCAGATATTCTTTCACTTTGATCTGATGGTGATTTTCCTGTCACATTGTGGAAATTTTTGATACATATCAATAAGATTTCCTTATTATTAATGCCAGTGAAGTTTCTTCTCTTTTATTCCTATTTTGTTCATTTCAATGGCAAGTTGGGAGATAACTGTGGCTGCTATCCTACACTAGTCTGACTAGTGATTTCTGGTGGGGCAAATTGGATGGTCAGAGTGCTCTAGTGAGAATGACATTTTACCAGTGAAGACAATGATCATGGCTTCGTCCTTAGAGGATGGTCTGTTGTAACCTCAGAGGAGCCGCCAATCAAGATATCCTTGCCAGATCACATATGTGGACAGTGTTAGAGATAGAATTTCCACTCCCACCCTTGGCCATCTGTGTATTCAAATTATTTCACATAGTTGACACTGCCCTTTCTACCACTGATAGACTTCTAATGAAGCAAGCTTGACCAATCATGAGAGTTGACCTGATTGGCAGAGTTCATTGGTATACAGGTGAGCAACTGATGTGAGATGGACCAATGAGAACCCTCCCCAGGACATTTACAGAGACGTGGAGCCTCAGTTCTATCTCTTTAGTGATAAATCTTGGGTGTAGGGGGCAGGAGTATCATCAGTGACCTCACTGCTTGCTGTGTGGATGAATCCAGGTGACAAACGGTGCTATCAAGCAGAGAAGGAACAAGACTCAGAAAAGGTCCTAGGGATGTTCAAGTTTTAAAAGACCAGCTCCCTTATCAAATCCTAATTTCTACTTCTTATGTCAGTCAGTAAATTTTTCTTTCACCTAAAATACTTTGAGCTGGGTTTCTCTCATTTCTAAACTGAAAGGCCCTAGTTAGTAATCACACTAAAGCTGTAATCAGAAGATGTGAATGTGAGACCTAGCCCTAACCCTACGAATTTATAGGCATTCCTCTGAATGACAATAACCCTCGTCCAAAAAAGATGAGAGTATTCCTTCTGCAGTGTCTAGGGTATAACACAAGAGAATAGCATCTAGAAATCTAGAAATGAGTCACCTTCCTCCCTTTTCATCCCCACAGCTCTCTACTCACCATGAGATCCCAAAAACAGTGCCATTTTTGTTTGTTTGTTTGTTTGTTTGTTTTTCCTTTGAGTCCTCTGTGAAGGGGTATTCTGTACATGTTTAATTTGGGGATTCAACATACATCACACTATTAAAGAAGAATAGAGAAGCAAGATTTCTGATATTTTCCTTGCCCTAGAATCCTTCCATTTCCCTCCTTCTAAATACCTACATACCTTTTCTTAATATGTCATCATGTGCATGACACATGCCTAGGGATTTAACTGATCTATGGATAACAAACATGTTCATCTAATTCAGCTGATAAGAGCCAGGAAGTAAACTCTGGCAAAGTTTGAAAATACCCACAGAAGTCAGACAATGTAACGTTCAACAGAAAAATAAAAGACTATTTCACGTTATTCAATTTCAACAATCCCCTTAAACATCTTGACAAAACCAACGCCTTCTATTGATCAGTTTAGTGTGCCATTCTACTCCAGAGGAAAATGGTAATAAAATGAATGACACAAAGTGTTCAGGGACCCCATCATAATATACTATATGTGACAGATCCCTCTGTGCTCCGAATGCTCCACATTTATAAATAAAAATCCTCCTGCCATCATCCTAAAATCATTCTTTGCTATGAAATTATACCTGTGTGATTTTATATTTCAAATTCTTATCTTGTTCTTGTTTGTGCATTTGCCTCCTGCTTCCACTTCGATGAGGGTGATATATTTATATCCTCACTTTGAGTCCAGAGACAGCGGAAAGAATTGGATAAACACACCAGGGGCCTGACAAGGCCAGGCAGTGCCTCCCTCTCTTCCTGTGCACTGCCTTCTATTACGGAAATGCAAGTAGTCCTTGGAAAAATATTTATTTCCTGCTTCTGGCACCTCAGTGTCTTTATGATACTCTTCCAAAATTCCATTAGATAAAAAATTGAAACTAAGGCAATAAAAATGACAAGCAGACTTGCATATCTCAGAAAACGTGTGTCCAATTAACACGGATCCTCATTACCTTGCACATGGATATAACCACCTTGATATAATCTGCCTACTGATCTTTGGAAGAAAAAGTAGGGGCCTGTGGTCAGTAGATAATTTTGTTCAGGTTCGATGTCCTTTAACAGATTATATTTGTCTACTGAAAAGAAATTTATCCCTCTGAATCACAAGTCTCCACGTTTTATAAAATAGAAATAATAATAATAATAATATAATAATAAAATAGTTGGTTTAAGGTAAAAATGAGATAAGTCACACAAAATAACATCTAAAACATTTCTGCAAATATGTTTTAAATCAAATCAACCCAAGAAGCCTTTCCACAGGGTCACTGATACAGTCGTCAAGAAAAATAGCCTTAGCAAGATAAATGTCAGAGTGCTGCTGCTTTGCGGGAAGAGGGGAAAGTGAAGCCACATAATTAGACACCCATGTGTTTTTCCTTCTACTCAACGTCTCACTTCCCACCGATGTTCGAATGACCTAAGAACAGTTCTCAGCTGCTAATGGAAGAGAGGTATTGAGGTGACTACAGTAAAAACACCTGCTCATCCCTCTGCATTTGATGGCTGTGACAGAGCTGTTACTCATAATGATCCCAGAATCAAGAGGCAATGCCCCATACATCAGTCAAATGGAATTCTTTCTTGGCATGGAGTTCACTGAGGGAGCTCTTGAGACTCCTGAGAAAGCACTTTAGAATTGATTACGCCCTGGCTTGACAATCTGCAACAGGGGACCATTAGAAAAGCAGAGTGGTTATTCTATAACCCAAACACCAAGTATGCTCTTTATCTGTTCCCCACCCTGCCCTGGCTCCCCGTATGGAACCTGACTCTCCTGGATGCTACACAAAGCCATTTCCTCTGACCTCATTCCCTCCCCTCTCATGGCCCTGCTCCTACCCACCTCTGCTCTAGGCTGGCTCCCCCAATTTCTATGCACCTCTAGCCTACATGGCCTGTCAAGGGGGAAGTTTTTATTGTGTGTGCCACACAGCTCTGTATTTCAATATCTCTCTTACTTTTCCCAGTAGAAAGTAAATAAGTGCTGACAAAGCAGTCTTTAAGAACTGTGGATTCTATTTCAATGTGAAAGGAACCATCTCCTAAGACAGTTGAGACTAGGCAGGGCAACTGGTTTTTTCTTTTTTTTCTTTTGCATTTCTCCTGCTATGTGGCTGTCAGGAAGGTCATTTGGGCTGCTCTCCTTTTCATTGGAAAGTAAATCCAGCTTACAGACCACCAGGCAGCTGTCTTTGATTTCAGGATCCTTTCTTATGTCATAATTTGAATTACCCTCATGCTGTACAAGGCAAGGATTTTGGACATTTAACCATTTCATACCAAACTGAGCTAGGCAGTCATTTATAAAATATGTAAGACTGTGGGAGTGGCAGGAGAGGATTCATAAAAATATTAATCTTGGGTTAATATTTTGAAGAATGCCATATTTTTTTTTTTTGGACCCGGGGATTGAACCCAGGGGTATACGACCACTGAGCCACATCCCCAGCACTATTTTGTATTTTATTTAGAGACAGGGTCTCACTGAATTGCTTAGTGCCTCCCTTTTGCTGAGGCTGGCTTTGAACTTGCGATCCTCCTGCCTCAGCCTCCCAAGCCATTGGAATTACAGGCGTGCGCCACCACATCCGGCATGCCATATTTTTAAAAGATAAGTTTAATGTAGACTACTAAAGACTTCCTTTCTAGTGTTGAAAACATAGCAGAGAATACTGTACATCAAATCAATATTTCAAAAATACAGAGATACATTCCATTGTGAGTGGAGGAAACTTCTCAGTCAGTTGTTAAAGATGATTATTGCTCAGACTGAGATCGTCTTACATTTTTAACAAAGCTATTTTGGACGAAGGTAGAGATGTATTTCAAGTTAAAGCAAAAGGTTAACAATATTTGATTCAGAGGGTTACTGTACAGATCAACTCTAAATCTAGACTATATGGACACTTCTTAATGTTATGGAATATAAGAGGAGTACTTTAGCAGTTTCCATACCATATCCTTTGATTTATTTCAAATACTTTCTCTCTCAGAGAGAATTTGAGTCTCTCTGAAATGGAACTGAGACAACAATGTATCTGGTGGGTCATATCACAGATGAGAATAAATCTGTCAAACTTTTTGTAAAATTCTAAATTTAAATGATTCAATCCTTTTTACTGATCAGCAAAAAACTGAGTCTTTCCCTGTTTCCGGATTCCTCATTTTTACCTCTAGGTGGAATGTATGGTAGAGGTGGTAGATCTTTGCCTTTGTAGTTTTATCACCCCTCCTTAGATCCAGTATGGCTGGGGACCTCTCTGCTCCTCTGGAGTCTGAGCCTCTGTTCATCCTTAGCTGAGACTGCAACCCTGGAATCCAGATGCTCAGTGTGCTTCTCTGGACTGCTGAAGCATGCTAACCACTCTGGTCAGCAGCAGAGTTGGGTTTTTGTTTATTTTTGTTTTTGTTTTCTCCATCTTTCCAGACATTGTTTAAATGAGACACATGTAGGAGAAGTTTAATGTCAGAGAGCTATTGAGTATGTAGACTTCACAGGGGTTAAGGAGAAGAGGTGGTAATGGTGGAAAATGGTAGGTGGTCTGGAATGCACAAAGAATGGTTAGGAAAGTTCCAAACTAACCTCAGACATTTCCATCCTGAGGGACAAAGAGCAGAAGGCTTAGAAAAAAAACAATCTTGTAACCAGGCCCATTGGCACACATCCCAACTACTTAGGAGGCTGAGGCAGGAGGACTGCATGTTTGAGCCCAGCCTCTACAACTTCTCTCAAAACAGACAAACAACAACAACAACAATCTTGACTTTAATCCTAATTAACTAGCTCTATGACCTAGGGAACAATTTAATCTCATTTTTCTTCAAACTAGAATAATGCAAGTTCCTGCCTGTTGGACCAATTGGAAATGACCTAGCCTTGTTCTTGGTACAAAGTTAGCACCTTCTGAAAGTCAGCTTAATATTCAGCCTTCCAGTCAAACACTGCAATGATGATATACCTCTATTTTTAACCAGTATTGATCCATCAAGAAATCGAGATGTGATCAACATATCTCCTTTATAAAAGGCTAAAGATTGACTTTTGTTAATTTCATGCATGAATTCTACATTTAGTTTTTATAGTGTGTAAATGTCTATACTCTTGCATATATTGACATTTAAAATATTCAAAGGCGATTATCCTTCCTTGTGAGGTTTCATCTTTCTAGGGTATATTGACCTAGCAATATCAAAAGAAAACATCAAACCCTGAAACCGTGTTTTCCTTCTCTCCCCCTCCTCCCTATGCGCTCTAGTTTATCAGTACTTTATTAAAGAATATTACCAGTTTATTCCAAGTATGCTTAGAAATGCAAAATTCAACTGAACTTCTCCTTCCATTGATGCACTCAAAGAATATATTAACTTTTTCAGGCAAACTGTGATGCAAAGTGAGTTCTAAGCCAGTTACACTTCTAGAATTTTTCACATGCTTGTATATCTCATATTTGGGCAACTGATTTTTTTTTTTTTGAACTTAGAAACTTCATTTATACCTACCTTGGTTAGAGTGCATTTATTAAATTTATCAGATTTAACTTCATAGCTTTAATCTGCTGAGAAATTTTAGACCTCAAATTTGATTATTCAATATTCTATATTTCTCTCACCTTTGTCACCCTCAAAAGTTATAAGCATGCCATGCTTTTTATTGTCATTTATAAAAGTATTATCCACAAGTTCTAGTTAAATCTGATAAATAAAATATAATTTTTGTTTCTTTTTTTAAAAATCTGTTGGAATGACAATTGAGGGAGACACTGTCTGAGCCTAAAAGGGCAAAGAATAAGAGGGGAGAGATGCTAATAAATTAGTGGAAGATAAGAATGGATGGAAGATCCTGGCGTGGTGGCACCTGTTTATAATCCCAGAGGCTCAGGAGGCTGAGGCAGGAGGATCAGGAATTCAAAGCCAATCTCAGCAATTTAGTGAGTCCCTAAGGGACTCAGAGACCCTGTCCCTAAATAAGTACAAAACAGAGTTGGGGATGTTGCTTAGTGGTCGAGTACCTCTGAGTTCAATCCCTGATAAACATACCTCCCCTCCAAATAAAAAAGGATGGATGGAAGAAACTCATTCAGAGTAGAGAAAACTGAAATGGAGCTGTTTGAAAGGATCACTGCCTAAAGGAGATGACTTCATTACTGATCCACAATCTCAGAAAGGTTCTTGAGCTAGGGTAACCAGATACTCTGGGGAGCTATAGGCAGGTCTGTGACTGGAAAACAAGAGTGTCATTTAAATTCTATAAAAGGGTCAATTTGATTTTTAAATCCTTTTCCTCTTTTCTTCCATCCTGGTGATTACCCCTCTACCTGCTAGCTATGTGATATCCACACTATTTGCTTTTCTTCCTCTAATATATACTCGATTATCAGTATTATATTAAACTACAGCTCTCAGAACATTCCAATTCCATGACACTTACTTTTGGAGTAATCAAATAAGAAGTCTTGGATTTGGGAATGCTGTGAGCAATTAAGGGTGGAGGTGCCCTACTGAAAGCAAAAGGATGCATGGGAAATTATTGGGGTGGATGGTGAAAGCATCCCCAACACCACTTTTGGCTCAGATTTTAAGGGTGCAGTAAGATCTCTATCTCTGGTCTTTTCCAGAGGACTGACTACTGAAAAAGAAAATTTTTTGGAACTCTGAGACATAGTGTCCCTATTGAGGTTTCCAGCACTGCACTTACATGTGAATGTACAGACGAGAGTAAAGAATTATAGAGAAATCCGTGTTGGACAGGGAGCAATAAGTGGAAGGGAGAGAGGGAAAGAGAAGGAAGGAAGGAAGGAAGGAAGGAAGGAAGGAAGGAAGGAAGGAAGGAAGGAAGGAAGGAAGGAAAAACTTTTCTGGGTGAAGTAATTTTTAGCACACAAGTGCCAGCATA
Organism: Glaucomys volans; assembly: GCA_020662805.1. Classification (NCBI taxonomy): domain Eukaryota; kingdom Metazoa; phylum Chordata; class Mammalia; order Rodentia; family Sciuridae; genus Glaucomys; species Glaucomys volans. Next base: position 305,699 of record JAJEJO010000404.1, read on the forward strand.
ACACTTTAAGTATCTCTATTTCTATTATATATCCATCTATATTACTCCTAGAGAGAAGATAAAACTTACTGAATCCATGAAACAAGGAAATACAGGGTACTATAAAAACAAAAACAAAGCCTAAGAAAGAGTGCACAAATTTTAAAATGCAGTAGAAACTTTGAAAGGTATGAAAAAATATTGTAGAAAGTAGAATAATAGTCAAACTATTGCACAACTGACAAGAGTTCCATAAAGGGAACAAAGAAAAAGGGGTAGAAGATGAAATAAACAATACTGGATAATTTCTTGAATAAAAATTCCAAGGCCATTTTGGAAAAATGAAACAAAGTCGTGCAGTTCAATAAATAAAAATAACAAGGGAAAGTATGGTGATACTTTAGTACCCTAAAGATTAAAAACTCTTCAAGGAATCCCAGAACAGGAAAAAAAGGGCAGGCTTCCCAGAGGACTTGAAAGCCACATGCCACTGGCCTTGTGTTGGGTTCTCTGGGAGGCTGGAGGTAAGAGGGTGGTGGAGGAACACTTTCAACATTCTAGGTGAAAATGACTTCCAACCCAGAATTTTAATTTTACAAAACTCACAGTGAAACCATGAATATAATCTTTCTCAAAAAGTTACCAAGGATTTATTCTGGGGAAGTATGACCGAAGAAAGTGAAAGCTTTGGGATGGGCTCATCTCGGCTACCTCAGCTGAGTCCAATTTAGACCCAAGGAGGTCTCCTGCTGGAGCTCCCCAGTGCAAATGAGAAAACCCCATCATGTAATGAGTTTCAAGCTTCAGTTCATGCTAAGTCCACTAACATGCTCTTAATATGGTGATTCTCAACAGAACCAATATTATCCCCTGTCCCACAGACACTGGGCAATGTGTGGAGACATTTTTGGTTGCCCCAACTTAGGGAAGATGCAGGGGTGCTACTAGTATCTAGAGGGCAGAGGGTAGGGGTGCCACCAGACATCGGCTCTCCACAGCAAACAATCATCCAGCCCACAATGTACTGTAATGCTGAAGTTGGAGAATCCTGAATTAACCTAGCTGAATCTCATAGACAAGTACAATGTCAAGGGGAGAGAAATCCCAACAAGAGGCGAAGGCAAGGTGCAGATATATTATACCACCACAAGATAGTGAAGAATTGGACGGATAATGTGATTTACTCTATCATGATATAATTGATTGAAAATTCCTTTCAAATAAAGTGGACAACTGTTTCCTGGGAAATGGGCATGGCCTTTACTTCCTAGAAAGGAAATTAGTGATTATCAGTGCATTGCATCAATTCCACAATGCTTACTTCTTTTTCACGTTCTAACATCTCTAAAGTAACAATGTGTCTTAAGTTCAATGTAAGTATGTACCATATTTTAATTGTCATTTTAAAATATCTGAATAGAAAATGAATGATAGTCTCTTACCTTTAGTGAGACACCGTCCAATGCTTTATTATGTACTTGTCCCATGATAGGCAGTAAATTTAAAGAACCATTAGAGGTAAAATAATTACATGTTATAGATACAAGTGTGGACCAGAACCTTGCCTATCTCCATAGAGAAGTAAGAGTCTGTCCTTTCCACACAGCTTGTAAGAGACAGAGCCATGATGCAGACATTCATCTGTCAGATTAAAAAGCTACATTTGATAGCACTTAGGTATGGCATAATGTAGCAGGAAAACACATGGATTTTGGCCACTGAGGGTTAATGGAATAATGAATGAAAACATTTGGAGTATAATTTGACATATAACAAATACACAATAAGTTGTCATTCTCAACACTATTCCTGGTACCATGATAACTGTTTTATGTAATTTATTCTATTTGAATCTATCTTCAATGAAATTCAATAGAGACTTTTTCTAATATGGCACCAAGAGAGCAAGAGATTGAGCAATCCAAGCTGACACAGCTGAAAGTGGTGCATGCTTGGTAGGGAGTGGCATTTTATTACACATCTGTGGGTCAGGGACTGTGACTGTTGCCCATCCCTTTCTCTGTGGTAGCATGTGTTTTGCTTGGACTCTCTGAACATGCATGAGCAATACTGGGGAGCTATTCTTCTACTTATGCATATAATGAAACTATGCAACTTTTGCATCAAATAGTTCTCCTTCATTTATTTATATTGAAGACAAGAAAGTCAAGAGAAAGAAGTGGACTAAGAGAAAGAGAATAGTCAACAGTGTCTGTCCATGCTATAACTTACAGGAAATAACTGACAAAAACAGTGGACACCCAATTGTTATTCGTCTATAGACTTCTTGGTGAAATGCCCAAAATCAACTGTCAAACTATTAAATTAAGCCATAAGAACACTTATAGCCAATCTGAGAAAAAAGTTAGCTAAGCACAACATTGCAATGTCTATTGGTCGATATTAAGTTGGTGTTATATGATTGTGTAATCTTGGTTTAGTTAGACATTGTTCCCTCAATGTAAAGTGAAGCACTTGACCTCTTTCCTACCTTGAATATTCAGTGGTTTTAAGTGGATAACTCCAGAAAGCAGCAATGATTTTGAAATTTAGTTAATCTTATTAGGCATATTGCCAAAAGTTGAACTATGACTTCATAAAATTAAAGTTCACTTTATTAGGTGGATGATATTGAAATCATAGAAACTGTGTTTTGGCTTTCACATCTGAAAAAAGGGGATTTTAATTACATATGGCTAATGTATTGTACATATTCTATGAACTAACACCTGCAGAGTAGCTAACCATGCAGGCACATACCTCTATACTTGATGAAGTGCCACTGACACATGTCTCACATGTGTAAAGACTCTTGACAACTGTCAACTAAATTTAGCCATCTGATATTTTTGTTTTCCTATAGGGCTTGGGCTTAATGCACATTTTGTTTAACATGTATACACACAGCAGATCAATCAGTGCAGCTTTTTTTGAAGTTCAGAAACACATTCATAAGGTAATGGTGAAATCAGCATTCATAAAAAGAGGTTAAAAAAAAAACCCTTGTGAAATATTTAAAGAAGACAAATGAGTAATACTTTAGTTGGCTTCAATATTTATTCCTCTAGAGCAAATCTTACATCAAAGCTCCTATTGAAATTTCCTCTGAGCCCCATATATATCAGTTAATATGAAAATGCAATATTTTCTTATACTTTAAATTGTCATGAATATAAATACATATTATTGTAAATAGATAGACCATGGAAATTGACTGCATTTATAAAGGGGAAAATCACATAATAATAACCTTCTATTACAATGGCTGTGTAGGGAAGAAAATCTTATGCTACTATGTAGTAAAAGAGCAAAAATATATTTAGCAATGAAAGATAGGAGAAATCATAGATGGTAGTTATGAAGAGGGGCTCCTTCTCTGCTCCCTTGATGAAAATGTTGCAGCCATATCCTATGCTTGTGTCTTTGCAAACAAACCAAATTCATTTCTAGCACATTTCTAGTTTGGAGTTAGCATTTCAAGATTGTGACATGGATCATCTGACTTTCCAGCTAGATCTGGAGTGAGAATTTACCAGTGAGAATTTACAATTCATCATAATGAAGCTCAGGTCCACAGCAGAAGTCCAGAACCATCATAGAGAGGGCCTGCCCTCTTTTAGATTGATTTCCTCTCATTTTGCTTGTATTTTGTCTTGTTCTCCTGTTTACCATTAGGCACATACACAATCCTCCAAACATTTTAAGAAATTAGAGAAAGTAACTGACATCACATTAAGGTTATTGTAATAGAGCCTCAAGTTATTGAGAAAAAATATTTTGATTCATTAAACTTTGTGTATAGACCTGATGTAGTTTGCTAATAGGAGAGTGATTAAATCATGAGCCCAGGAATACTGTTTTTCAGAACTTTCAAATTTCAGAGGATATTATCATGTCATGGTAGTATAATTTTGACTATATAATCATCAATCAGCTTTGGGGTTGGATTCAGATATGGTGACATAGAGTGGTGAGAAGGAACTGTAAATTTAGAGATTAAAACTAGATTTTAGTCTTGAGTTTGTGACACTGGAGCAATTGCTTAATCTCTCTGGTTGACACTGTGATTCTCCTTCTTAGGTACACCTAGCAATCACCAGTCTATAGGTAATGCCAGTGCCCACCGACTCCCCAACTATTAGAGAAACTGTACCAAGGAGGCATGAGTTTCCACGTTTTTAAAACATCCCCCTAGTTGTTTTAGTGGAAGAGAGAATTAATACCACTGTGCTGCCTGATTCCTAAATCCCTCTCCAAGCGACTTCTCAGTGTAGGAGGAAATTTCTACTTCCTTCCTCCTTTTATTTTTATCTACCCACTTCTTTTATCCATCCTTTCTTTTGATTTCTTTCTTACTTGATGTAATTAGCAAAGTAAGTCCTAAAGTTGCAAGCCCATTTTCGTGATGTGTAGCAGTATCAATCTAAAAGATTTATAAAATTTTAAAATCAATATTTTCTGCTTATGAAAGCAAAGTGCTGAGGTCACTGTTGTTTCCAGAACTGAGCTCAGTTTAAGACAAATCAGAGTTGGAAAAAATCTGGAAAATGGAAGGATATTTCCATCACTATTGTTCGACTATCTTCTGAGTCTCCTGATGGAAGAATTTCAGTGGGGAAAGGAAGCATGGCTATGTGATAGAATAACTGTTTCCTATTGGAAGGTCTTTAATTTTCTTTAAATTTATTGCTAAAAGCAGATTACTTTTGTTATACTGTTGTTTATGCACTGTGCTTGTAAAAGACAGACCCCATACAAGGGGAATATCGCCATCCTACTGGAGAAACCCTGGGGCACATGACATTTTATTCCAGAGGGTAGAGTCTACATTGACATTCTGGAGTAATGCCACTTTCAGCATCCATCTCGGGAGACTAGCAAATTGTTGGAAAGCCGTGATTGGTGGATAAAACATCACCATCTGATATGCTCCAATTGACACCTGGTAGAAAGATTTTTTTTTTGTATGTCATTGTTTATAAAATTCTTGTAGATAAAACCCCTAATGAAGAACTCACTTTGTTATTTATTTTTGCTTAACTTTACCAAATTTACTGCAACCACTCATCATTTACTTCATTAATCTCTTTCGAGCTCAGAATGAATAAACCCAAATTAATCAACTAGTTACAAATTCCTTAATTCTGTGTAGCATATTTCTCATTCTTCTTGGTTCTTTTAATGGGAATTGAGAATAGACTCATGGGGCTATGGTGTCAGTACTGGCTATGTGTTAAGCAAAGACAGACCTGCATGGCTTCTCTGCCTCTAGGAAGTTTCCAGAAAGGACAAAATTTCATTCATTAAGTATCTGGATCAATTGGAAGGTGAATAGGATTCTGTTTGGTCAACCCCTTGAGAAACTCAAAGTTTTATTGCTTCAATCTCCCTCCAGTGATTCTTTGGGGAATCAGGAAAAATTCAACTTATCAACCCTCCAGCCTGATTATACAACCACCCAGAGAGCAGGAAATTGTCTCATTCATTCATCTGAAATACTTACGAATGTGTTCTGTTTCAGCACTGTCATACTGTTTTGTTTATCCTGGGAATAAACAAAACAGTTTTCTGGAATCTGGGATTCAAGTGACAGAGAGAGGTCAAGTGGTACGAAATACTCAGACCAAAAACCAAAAACAAACAAACAAACAAAACAAGGATGGATCCAAGGAGAAGGAGAAAGTGCTGTTTTATACATTGAGTATTCAGTGATCTCCTTTCTGGCATAGTGATTTGAGAGCAGTTGAAAGAAATCAAGCAAGTGTATGTGGAAAAGTTTTCAAAATAATGGTAAGAGAAAGTGCAAAGGCCCTGAGGCACAAAAGCCCTAGGTATATTTACAGAGCAGCAAGAAAACTGAAATGGCTGGAACAGAATGATGACAAACCAGGTCTGCAGATGAAAGACCCAGGCCATGAGGTAGAGGTCGTTGAAATTCTGTAGCTATGATAAAAACTTTGACCTTCATTCTGAAAGCTATTAGAGCTTACTGAACAGATCTTATGTCTATTTTCAAAGAATCAGTCTGATGGCTGTATGAAAATAAGATGGAGCAGGGAAACCCATTTGGAAGCTTAATGCATGTTTTCAGATAAGAGATGATAATGGTTTGGTATGGCAAAGTGTGATGGATTGTGGTATCAAGCGGTCAGATTCTGGATTTATTTTGAAGAAAGAACAGAAAATTTAATGATGACTTTGGTTAGGTATAAGAAAAGAGAAAAAGCCAAGGATGGCTTTCAGTGTTCCTGTAGACCATCAATTTGAGCTCTGTTATGGAAAAATCTCCGGTCTGGGAATGAGAGCGAACAGGTTTCAAATTATTCTTCTACCAGTCGAGTGGCTGCAGATTATTTTTATAAGTGCTATAAGCCTTAGTTTCTTGAAAGGTATATTAGGGATAATTATGATAACATACTAGTGCATCTTTGGGTTTGAATTTCATAATAGCTACAACTCTATTAAGTTTTCTATTTTTGCATCTTAATTTTTATACAACCCTAGGAGAGAAGGGGTGCTATCCTGACTCTATGGATGAGAAAACTAATACATGGAGAGATTTCAAAATTGGGTCAAGGTCATACAGAAAGAGATCTGGGATATGAAATCAGATCTATTGGACTTCAAACCCATCCCAAACATTCTTCTAAGAAACACAAAAACATAGTGATTTGAATATTACAAAAAACTGAGGACGTAGCATAGCAACATGCCAGTTCTTTTCCTTAATAGCTCAATGTGTTCTTTGAGTTCACACAACTTCTTACCAGTATCAAGTATTATTGTTATTTCATGAATCAAAACATAGAGAGCCAAAGACATCAAATCACTTGTCCATACAACAAAGACAATCACTTAGAACACTTTGGCTTAAACTTCGGGTCCACACCACACAAAGTTACCGGCTTCACTGACTCAAAGACAACTGAACCAAGAGATTCAGTGTGAGCCCCTTCTGTCCATGCAGAGTGGGGCATGGGTGGGCATAGGACTGAATGTGGAGATTCTCCTGAGAAGCCCGAGTTCCCAGGAACAGCAGGTGTGGGCACATGGAGGAGGCCAAAGACTTAAGCAAGGACGGGCCACTTTCTTTCCCTGGCAGAGTTCTCTGAAG
>JAJEJO010000404.1:312891-328397 GCA_020662805.1 Glaucomys volans
TTTTTTTCTTTCTCTTGTCACCATTTGGACAAAATATCAAAAGAATTAAATTAGCTTTTTAAAAAATTTAAATTAGCTTTATATAAGCCTGTTAGAAAAGCAGAGATTAAGGCAGTTCTAGATGCAGCAGTGGACAGAATTCCTCTTTACAACAACCCTTGGTCACTTTGATGGAGGAATCCCTTGATTCTGATGGTGAAGTGCAGAACACTATGAGTTACAGGGCTATTTAGGAGAATTCTGCAGCCCCCAGTGAGAGGCTGTATGAAAAACAAGTAGAATGCTAACCAGTGGTGGAGGTATGGTATTTTGATTTTTACAAAATTAAGGCCAAAATGTTTGTTGAACACCTTTAATGTGCCTGAAAAATGACTAACCAATAACATACACTAATTTAATTGTAATAGCCCCCACCAGAGCAATATAGGTCTTTCTGTTCCCATTTTAGAGATGAGGAACCACTCTCAAAGGTTTTCTGCTATGATTAGCTCATGCATTAAGGGAGTGATTTTCAGTGTGTTGCACTATTGGAAAATGGCAGAACACATAAGAGGTAGGGCCCAGGGTCAAGTCGTTTGGCTTTATAGAAGTAGTGTGCCTTTGAATTGAATGTAGGATCCTGACTTTTTCTCTTTCCCTCTTTTTCCTTTCCAGACACATGAGCTATGCAGCTTGTTCCACAATGTGTTCTCTACCATGTTGTGCTGCCTACCACAGGCCCCAAAACATTGGGACCAACTGACCATGGACTGAAACCTCCAAAACTGTGCACCAAAATAAACCTTTCTAAGTTGATTATCTCAGGCACTTTGTTACAGTAAAGTAAAACTGACTAACACAATGTCTAAAATATATATCTATTATAGAAGGGAGTTGGCGGGATGTATATCTGAATCTGCCTGGCTCCTATTCATATCTGCTATTCACGGCAATAACATTAGCATCATTCCTTTCTACTTCCTTTCTGTAAAATGGAAGTGTGTTTTCTAGGAACATGTGTCAAGCATTTAGTATAGTGTCTGTCATGTTATAGAAGGGTTAATAAAAATGTGTGTGTGTGTGTGTGTGTGTGTGTATCTGTGTGTGTGTGTGTGTTCCCTTTATGGAGAATGCTTCTTTCTATTTTATACAGAGCAATCTGGACAGAGTGCTGTGGGATGAACGGTCAGAACTCCAAACGGTCTGTAGATGTTAGAAAGTAGAGAGGCTAATCTTCAATTTTTTATATACTTTTTTTAACCTTTAAATTTTATTTGGTTCATGCTCAGATTATTCTCTTTTAAAACTTTGACTGACACATATGTGCATAATGTGTATATATTTATACATACATTTGTGTATATATATATACATACATGTGAATTATATAAAATGTTTCATGAAATATTTAAGGAGATTTTAAAAAATTGACTTATGCAATGCAGGGATAGAAAGTCCAAAATTCACAGGGGGAGCTGGCTATCTGGGAGCATTCAGGCAGGAGCTACAGTCCACAGAATTTCCTTTTCTTTAAGGAAAACTTTTATTTCCTCTTTTTAAAAGTTTGTTCGATTTAGTTATACATGACAGCAGAATGCATTTTGATTCATTGTACACAAATGGAGTACAAATTTTCATTTCTCTGGTTGTACACAATGTAGAGTCACACCATTCGTGCAATCATATATGTATATAGGGTAATGATGTCTGTCTCATTCCATCTTCTTTCCCACCCCCTGCCCCTCCTCTTCCCTCATTCTCCTCTGCCCAGTCCAAAGTTCCTCCATTCTTCCCTTACCTCTCCATTATGTATCAGCATCCACATTCAGCCTTTGGATTTTGGCGATTGGCTTGTCTCAGTTAGCATGATATTCTTCAACTCCATCCATTTACCTACAAATGCCATAATTTTATTCTTCTTTAAGGCCAAGTAATATCCCATTGTGTATATATACCACAGTTTCTTTATCCATTCATCTATTGAAGGGCATCTAGGTTAGATCCACAATGTAGCTATTGTAAATTGAGCTGCGGTAAACATTGATGTGGCTACCTCACTGTAGTATGCTATTGTTAAGTCCTCTGGATATAGACCATGGGATAGCTGTGTCAAATGGGGGTTCCATTCCAAGTTTTCTAAGGAATGTCCATAATGTTTTCCAGAGTGGTTGCACTGATTTGCAATCCCACCAACAATGTATAAGTGTACATTTTTTCCCACATCCTCATCAACATTTATTGTTGCTTGTATTCTTGGTAGTTGCCATTCTAATTGGAGTGAAATGAAATCTTAGTTTTTATTTGTATTTCTCTAATTTCTAGAGATGTTGAACATTTTTTCATATGTTTGTTGATCAATTGTATATCTTCATCTGTGAAGTGTCTGCTAAATTCTTTAGACCATTTATTGATTGGGTTATTTGTATTTTTGGTGTTAAGTATTTTGAGTTCTTTATAAATTCTGGAGATTAGTGCTCTGAAGTGTGTGTTGTAAAGACTTTCTCCCACTCCGAAGGATCTCTCTTTATGTTATTGTTTCTATTGCTGAGCAAAAGGTTTTTAGCTTGAATCCATCTCATTTATTGATTCTTGATTTTATTTATTGTGCTTTGGAAATCTTGTTAAGGAAGTCTGGTCCTAAGCTGACATGATGAAGATTTGGGCCTACTTTTTTTCAATATGGTGCAGAGTCTCTGGTCTGATTCCTAGGTCCTTGATCCATTTTGAGTTGAGTTTTGTGCAGGGTGAGAGATAGGGGTTTAGTTTCATTTTGCTGCATGTGGATTTCCAATTTTCCCAGCACAATTTGTTAAAGAGGCTGTCTTTTCTCCATTGTATGTTCTTGGCACCTTTGTCTAGTATGAGATAACTGTATTTATGTGGGTTTGTCTCTGTGTCTTCTATTCTGTGCCATTGGTCTACCTGGCTATTTTGGTGCCAATACCATGCTGATTTTGTTACTATTGCTATGAACTATAGTATAAGGTCTGGTATTGTGATACCTCCTGCTTCTTCATGTTGAGGATTGCTTTGGTCATTCTGGGTGTTTTATTTTTCCAAATTAATTTCATGATTGCTTTCTCTATTCTATGAGGTACATCATTGGGATTTTAATTGGAACTGCATTGGATCTATATAGCACTTTTATAGTATGGCCATTTTGACAATATTAATTCTGCCTATCCAAGAACATGGGAGATCTTTCCATCTTCTAAGGTTTTCATTAATTTCTTTCTTTAGTGTTCTGTAGATTTCACTGTAGAGGTCTTTCAGCTCTTTATTTAGATTGATTCCCAAGTATGTATTTTTGAGGCTATTGTGACTGGGGCAGTTTTCCTAATTTCTCTTTCAGAGGATTCATCACTTATGAATAGAAATGTATTAGATTTATGAGTGCTGATTTTATATCATTCTTCATGGCTGAATTCATTTGTTAGTTTGAGAAGTTTTCTGATGGAATTTTTTTGTATCCTCTAAATATAGAATCATGTCATTGGCAAATAGTGATAGTTTGAGTTTTTCTTTTTCTATTTCTATCCCTTTAATTTCTTTCATCTGCCTAATTGCTCTGGCTAGAGTTTCAAGGATGATGTTGAATAGAAGTGGTGAAAGAGGGTATCCCTGTCTTGTTCCAGCTTTTAGAGGGAATGCTTTGAATTTTTCTGCATTTAGAATGATGTTGGCCTTGAGCTTAGCATAGATAGCCTTTACAATGTTGAGGTATGTTCCTACTACCACCATTTTTTTCCTAGTGTTTTGAGCGTGAAGGTGTGCTGTATTTTATCAAATGCTTTTTCTGCATCTATTGAAATGATTATGTGATTCTTAACTTTAAGTCTATTGATATGATAAATTGCATTTAATGATGCCTGGATTTTAAAACCACCTTATATTCCTGGGATGAGCCCTACTTGATCATGGTTTACTATCCTTTTAATATGTTTTTGTATGAGATTTGCTAGAATTTGGTTAAGAATTTATGTTCATTAGTGTTATTTGTCTGAAGTTTTCTTTTCTCAATGTGTCTTTGTCTGGTTTTGGTATCAGGGTGATACTAATTTTATAGGATGAGTTTAGAAGGGTTCCCTCATTTTCTATTTCATGGAATACTTTGAGGAATGTTGGTATTAGTTCTTCTTTTAAGGTCTTATAGAACTTGGCTAAAAATCTATTTGGTTCTAGGCTTTTCTTGGTTGGTAGGCTTTGGATGGCATGTTCTGTCTCATTGCTTAGGATTGCTCTGTTTAAATTGTGTATGTTGTCCTGATTCAGTTTGTGTGGATTATATGTCTCTAGAAATTTGTTGATTTCTTCAAGATTTTCTATGTTTTTGGAGTATAGATTTTCAAAATTGTTTCTAATTATCTTTTGTATTTTAATAGGGTCCATTGTGATATTTTCTTTTTCATCACAAGTATTAGAAATTTTGGCTTTGTCTCTCCTTCTCTTCATTAGTGTGGCTAAGGGTTTATTTATTATCTTGTTTATTTTCTCCAAGAACCAGCTTTTCAATTTGTCAATTTTTTGAATTGTTTCTTTTGTTTCAATTTCATTTATTTCACCTCTGATTTTAATTATTTCCTGTCTTCTACTACTTTTGGTGTTCAAATATTCTTTTTCTAGGGCTTTGAGATGTAATGTAAAGCCATTTATTTATTGACTTTTTATTCTTTTAATGAATGAACTCAATGCAATGAACTTTCCTCTTATTTCTGCTTTCATAGTGTCCGAGGGGTATGTTGTATCAGTACTCTCATTTACCTCTAAGAATTTTTTTATATCCTTCCTTATTTCTTCTGCTATCCAATAATTCAACACACAATTCTGCTATAATACAATAAATATACAATTCAGTATAATTCTGCTATATAGTAATTCAGCAGTGTATTATTTAGTCTTCCAGTGTTGATGTAGCTTCTGTTTTTTATTTTATCATTAATTTCTAATTTAATTCCATTATGGTCTAATAGAATGCAGGGTAGTATCTCTATGTTTTTGTATTTGCTGAGAGTTGCTTTGTGGCATAACATATGTTTTATTTTAGAGAAGGATCCATGTGCTGCTGAGAAAAAAAAGTGTATTCATTCGTTGATGGATGGAATATCCTATATATGTATGTGAAGTCTAAATTGTTGCTCGTATTATTGAGTTCTGTGATTTCTTTAACTTGTTGTTTGGAAGATCTATCCCATGGTCAGAGAGGTGTGTTAATAGCACCCAGTATTATTGCATTGTGGTCTATTTGATTCCTGAAATTGAGAAGGGTTTTGTTTTGTTTTGTTTTGTTTTGTTGATGTACATAAATGCTCTCATGTTTGGAAATCTTCCATGAGATTTCCAAGCAAATCTCATCACACATAACAAGATATAAAAATCATAAATATTTATGCCCCAAACATTTTTATATCTTGTTGATGTGTGATTCTCTCAAGCAATGTGAAATGACCTTTTATATCCCTTCTGACTAACTTTGGTTTGAAGTCCACTTTATCTGATATGAGGATATAAATCCCTGCTTTTTTACACAGAACATGTGCATGATATGTTTTTTCCTATCCTTTCTCCTTCAGTCTGTGGGTGTCTTTTCCTATGAGATGAGTCTCTTGAAGGCAGCATATTGTTGGGTCTTTTTTTAAAATCCAATCTCCCAGTCTATGTCTTTTGCTTAATGAGTTTAGTCCATTGACATTCAATGTTATTTTTAAGATATGATCTGTATTCCTAGTCACTTTGACTTATTTTTGCTTTAAACTTGACTTGGTTTCTCCTTTGGCTTTTCCTTTAGTGTAGTTCCTCCCTTTGCTGACTTTCATTGTTGTTTTTCGTTTCTTCCTCATGGAATATTTTGCTGAGAAAGTTCTGTAGTGCAGGCTTTCTATTTGTAAATTCTTTTAACTTCTGTTTATCATGGAAGGATTTTATTTCATCATCAAATCTGATGGTTAGTTCTGCTGGATGTAAAATTCTTGATTGGCATCCATGTTCTTTTGGTGTTTGAAATATGCTGTTCTAGGCCCTACTAACTTTTAGGTTCTGAACTGAGAAATCAGTTGAGATCTGAATTGGTTTCCCCTTTTATATAATCTGATACTTTTCTTTTGTGCCCTTTAAACTTCTTTATTTTGTATGCTGAGCATTTTCATTATAATTTTCCTTGGTGTAGATTTGTTACAATGTACATTTGGTGTCATATAAGCCTCTTATATTTGATTTTACATTTCATTCTTCAGGTTTAGGAAATTTTCTGATATTATGCCACTGAAAAGTGTGTGCATTCCTTTGGTTTGTACCTCTGTGTCTACTACTGTCCACATAATTCTTAAATTTGGTCTTTTCATGTTATCCCATAATTCTTGGATTTTCTGTTCATGATTTCTTACCATGTGCTTGGTGTGGTCAATTTACTTTCATGATTTAATATTTTGTCATAATTGTCTGAGGTTCTGTCTTCAAGTGATCTAGTCCATTGGTGATGCTGTCTATTGAGTTTTCAATTTGGTTTATTGTTTCCTTCATTTCCAGCATGTCTGTTTAGTTTTGTTTCACAATCTCTATCTCTTTGTTGAAGTAATTGTTTGCTTCTTGCTTTTACTCTTCTAATTCTTTATTGATATGATCTTTCATTGCCTTGTTGCCTGCATTTGCTCTCATATCATTCTTTACTTTGCAGATCATTTTAATTATGTACATTCTGAACTCCTTCTCTGACATTTCTTCTACCATGCTATCGATGGATTCTATTATTATTGCATTTTGGTTTGTTTGGGGCACTTTCTTCCCTTGTTTTATCATGTTGTTCATATGTCTTCCTCTCTAACAGTGGAGAGGCAAGGTATTACAATTTCTACTCTATAGATTTATGGTGTCCCTGCAGGTTTCCAATACCCTGCCTTTAAGGGGGAGATCAATATTAACAGTACCCAATGCAAACAATATGCAGTCTTAACCAAATAGCCCCTATTAAGATGTTTACAGTTTTGTTGCAATAAACAGAGATGATGTGTTCAATTATTATCTACAACATAAATATGAAGTTTGCAATATGGTCTACAATTTCTAATAGTGGACAAAAAAAGAATGAGGAAAGGGTGCAGGATGTGATGTTAATGAGGTAAGAAGTAAGAATATAAAGGCATTCGATAATAGGAAAAGTGGAAGAAGAATCAGAAGAAGTTGGTTTTTAGCAGGAAAAAAGTAGAAAAAGACTGGAGAAATAGATAAATAAGAGGAAAATAGAGGGAGTGAGCTAAAAAAAATGTAAAAAATAAATAAAGTAATCTAGACCAAAACTGTAGTATACTATTCAAACCTCCCAGCCCTCATTAGACTGATGCATGAAAAGTACTTGATTTTAATGATATCGGGGTGTGAGAGTAGGAAACAAAAAAAAGAAAAAAAATAGGGGCGAAAGAGTCTTGAAGGAAAATTGAACAGTTGCTTCTATTGGAGTTCAATATCCTCTGTTTCCCTTCTCTTCTGATAGGTGGGGTTGTCTGGAGTTTGCTGGTTAATCCACCTGCAGGATAAGGAAAGTTACTAAAGTGGAAGGATTAGACTTGCAGGTGGGACTCCTGGAGGAAAGGTATAGCAATTATAGCAAATTATATCTCTCCTTCCCCTACCCTTTAGAAATCCCAATCAGGAACCTCTCTCCCTAGAGGTCCAGAGGGCTGAGTGCTGGGACCTGTACACCTGTCATGGGAAACCATTCTGTATTGGGCAGATCAGGAACAGGTGTTGAGATCTGTAGGCCAGCTATGTAGCTGCAAGCACTGGGCTGGGTTGGTGGCTAGGGGTGGTTGGGAGACTGAGGAGTGAGGAGCTGGAGGGCCCAGTTAATTGCCAAACCAGCAGGACCAGATACTCAGTGGGTGCCATACTGGGTTGGGAATCGTGGACTAGGCTGATGTTAGGTCCCAACAAGTGCTGTCTGAGTTGTCTCTGGGATCCTGGTGGGTGCTGGGCTGGTTGGTTGGACAAGCTGGGAGCAAGATACTCTCAGACCCTTTTCCAACCTTCCAACCTTTTTAAGTCTCTCTCAAGCCTTTGCAGCAAGATGTTGGCTATTAGCACACCTAGGAGGGATACCTCAGATGTAACCAAGCCTGCAGGAACATTTGCAATGTACTTTCAGGTCCTGGTTATTATCCTTAGATGGAAGTGGCCATGTACCTAGTTGGCAGCAGTGGCTAACCTGTAGGTACCGTGATACTGGGCTTCTAGTCTCTGGCAGGTATCCCAAGATGGAAACTGCCCCAACTAAAGATGATGGTGGTGCCAGCAGAAGTAACCCAAGAAAGCAGGGGAGGTATCCCAAGATGGAGGCTGCCAAGTGTTGGTAGATGGGTAGTCAGAGTGCAGTGTTTCTGTATGGGCAGGTGAGGTGTTGTATCCGAGGAGGTTGGCCTTAGTTTTCCTAATGCCTTCAGCTGATTAGAATTGGCCCACCCTGTTTACTGGGGATAATCTTTATTAAAAGACGACTGATTGCAAATGTTAACCACATCTACAAATGCCTTCACAGCAACTCCTAGATTAGTGTTGGATTAAATAACTGGGTGCTACAGCCCACATTGACACATAAGACTAGCCATCACTGTGCTTATTTGTTACCCTGTGCAGAAGCAGAAACTTGCCTGATTATAGCTAATAAAAAATGCAGCCTATGAGTACTTTGCTGATAATCTCCAGTGGGGTCAGCAGATTGATGGAAGAGAAGCATTGAGCTTCTCCTTGTGTCTGTACATTTTTCATAAAAAGTAACTATTGTAGTATTTGTTCTTGTTTATTAAATTATCTGTAAAATGCCCTGAATTCAATATTTTCTTTAAGGCAAACACTTGTTAAATTATTCATAATGTTACTTTCTAAGAATAATGAGATTACCTGCTGCCTACATAAGCTAGGTGACCGTAGCCCCCAAATTTGAGAATTTATAATGTTTTATATGCATTTTCCTTGATGTTGTAACTTTTACCTGGAAATGGGATTAGGATCCACTCTGAAAGTAATTTATGGAGCATATTTTATTCTGTTGGCTATTGAGATTTTAGAAAAGGTGATCAAAGAAAGCCTATTGACAAGTTGACCTTGAATAAACATCAGAAGCAAATGGGGAGGTGATATATGCAGGTATATTTTCAAAAAGCATTTCAGGCAAAACTTCTAATG
Source organism: Glaucomys volans (assembly GCA_020662805.1). Classification (NCBI taxonomy): domain Eukaryota; kingdom Metazoa; phylum Chordata; class Mammalia; order Rodentia; family Sciuridae; genus Glaucomys; species Glaucomys volans. The sequence goes on from JAJEJO010000404.1 coordinate 322,042, forward strand.
GGGGAAGCATGTCTGGTATGGTATGGGAAATACTAGGAAGTAGTGTGGCTTAGAAGGGAATTAATGAGAGAACAATAGTAACAAATGAGGTCAGAGAGGTAAAGGAAAGCTTGCTTTGTATAGATGTGCTTGTTTCACTGTAGTTAATTAGATTATTTTTCAATATATTCTCTTCCCTACCTCCTTGGGAGGATATATTTTCTTTCCCCAATAATGTTGGCTTGGCAATGTAACTGGCATTGCAGCCAATTAAATGTGCTGCTGAGATCTTCTTCAAAGAGACCTGCTGCAAGAAGCATAATTGGACTGAAAGTCCCACTGCCATCCTGCTGATCGATCCATCACCATGTTCACCCAGAGGCTATCCTTCTACTGGGCCGTTCCTAGCCAGTGAACATTGCATGCTGAGCATTGCATGGGCACTACTTCCAACATATTTTTGCCTAATGAAAGTCCCATTTTATGGGACTCAAAGATTCTGCATAGCTGAAACTTTCTTAGAACTCCACTGAAATCTGAGATTATATTCACTTTTTTTTCCCTTGCCTCTCTCTTTGCAAAGATGTGGGACCTGCATTGCAGCTCTGCATTGAAAGTTCTTCCTGCTTAGTACTGCCCCTAGCCTTGGTATGTCACTGTCCTTCTTGTGCTGAATCTTTAGAATGTCTGATCCAATTCCAGCATCTGGTTTTCAGAGACTCTATACTGATGCCTTGACTTGGCATGGTACCTCCTGCTTCTGGGTTTTGGCTTGTCATGTGGTATGCACTTGCTAATGATAAGGGGTGTGTGAAACAGAATGAAACCCAATCTGCCGCTATAATCAAATGCTTGTGATCACCATACAACCACCTCCAACCACCCAAAAGTGAAACGTCAGAGTGTTAAAAATGGAGATTCAGGGTGTTTTGTTGCAAAGCATGATTGTAACAATAGAAGATGGGCAAAGAAAACATTTGACCTTTCCTAAACCAGATTGAAAACTATTGGAGAGTTTGGAACACAAGATGACAAGATTTGAATGATCTTGTTTTAACAGGTTCACTTATTATCATGTTGGTAATAAATGGAAAGAGATAAAGGTCAAAAACAGAGAAATCCAATATTGGGCTTCTGAAATAATATAGTCAAAAGTTAAGAGAGGTTTTGACCAAGATGGAGAGCAGGATAGGAATCAAGACATTTTTCAAAGAAAGGAGGAATATGATTTATTGATGAAAAGATGTGTAGTGTGCAATAAAAAAAAGAAAATGGCGACACCAAGGGTTTTGACCTGAGCAATTGGAATGATGGAGTAATCTTAACTGAGAAAAGAAACAATCTGAAACCAAGCTTTGCAGATCCTTGAACTTTTGCAATTATTGTGCAAGTTGCCATTATCTGTATCTCCACACACTTCAGCCACTCTCTTCCACAGTTATTTCCTAGGCCTTGCCTTCACTGATAAATACATCACTTAAGAATCTAGATCCTCGGTACGTCATACTCTGGTAACTATCTCTTCAAGTTGATACAATTTAGTACCTTATTTTTTTTAAATGCTTCAGTGTTATCAAGGACTTAAAAAAATGTATGCTGTTAACCTTGTAGTTTTTCCCTCTTAGACCACAGGACATCTGCTTCTTTACTATGATGACTCAACAAATTTTTCTCAGGAAAAACATCTCAGTTCCAGTCATCTTTAACTGCTCTCACTTAAGAACAGCTCCTTAACCATGCTCAAGCTCCTTGGTCCTCCAATTGTCTATTTTACCAAGTGGCCAGTTTCTGCAGACAACTCTGCCTTAATCCATCTCTGTGTCTCTTTCTAATCCAAAATGAAATATCTGCTCCTCTTTCTGCCACCGAAGGTGCTCTGGGGGTGGAAAGAGAGGTCAAGTCTACCATATGAAGTCTGGCTGCTGCCCAAACAATGATCTGGGTTTCATAAATTCTGGATTTTGGAACTCCCTCATCCTCTCACATGCAAAAATCACTGTAGTCTAAGGACCACTGGTGCCTATTGTTCAGGCAATGACCCTCCTTTTCTGCCAAGCATTGTGTCTTTCAGGTCTGTGTGCTAAAACACTGAGAACAAACCAGCCATGAGTATGGACCCAGAGCCGAATATTATGGTACAACTTATTGGAGCAACAGTTATTATGTATTTTATGTATTAGTAAAATGGGAATGATAATTTCATACAAATAATTGCTATGAGGAATATTGTCTTTATGCACAGAATAAACTCTTGATTTATTTTATTACTACTCAGATTTACTATGTTTCGATTTCATTAGGATACATAGCCAATGTTATCTAGGTCATGTGAATAATATGTTCAACTTATCTTTGGGAAACATACTAGAATAGATCAATATAAGAGAGAAAGATAACAAGTGAAATAGAAATATGAGTAGAGACAATGGATACTACAAAATAAGAACCAAATTCTCAAAAAAATCTCAGATGAAATCAGACCTAAATTAATACATGAATCTAAAGAGCAGTTATGCTTCTGCCACCTAATAATGCAAAAATGTGCAAACATCCTGGCTGTTAGAGGAGATCTACAGAAGAAAGGAATCCTAGGACCAATATAATAAAATAATAGAGGTCATGAAATTAGAGGTTTGCTCATAGTTAAGATTCATGACAAAGCATAACTCAAGATTGAAAGGATTATTTAAAATTTCTAATGAATTTATACAATTCTCCTTATAACAAAATATTAATAGAATTTAAAATAAGTGAGATTTCATTTAATTTTATCAATACATATAGAAATCAAATTTCTAGCCTAAGTATAAATAGAACAGAATTCTCTTATCATTGTAATGACCATGTAAAAATTTATAACAAAACTGATACTTAATTTTGACACTGTAAAGTTATCTAACTTTGGAAACAACTTAGCAATCATCTTAAAGTTGAAAATGTATATATCATAAAAATCATGCACCACATTGCTCGTTGCTTTGGTGTTTTGTATTGTTTTGCTTTATTTTGTACTGGGGATTGAACTCAGCGGCACTCAAACATTGAGCCACATCCCAGACCCATTTTGTATTATATTTAGAGACAGGGTCTCAGTGTGTTGCTTACCACATCACTTTTGCTGAGGCTGGCTTTGGACTTGCAATTCTCCTGCCTCAGCCTCCTGAGCTGCTGGGATTACAGGTGTGCACCACTGTGCCTGGCTAGTCATTGCTTTTTAATACTCTCTAAAAATACACACAAGGTAACAGGTTTATGTGATAAAATATAATGTATCTCAAGAAGAACAAATCCCAAACCACAATTCTAGCGGAAGACAATACTTAAATCAATTAAATTCCAGTTCAATACAAGTGGTTCTAGGTTATATTTGAGAGTCAGAACATTGCCATTTAAAATGATATAAAATTAAGAATCTGAGATTCCCTTAGTTTATATTAAACTGATAAATTAATAGTCTCACACACAAATAGGAACACAGAAAAAAATAGACAATGCAAAATAGATCATGCAAATGTGGAAAGTTTTTGAAAAAATTAAAAACATAATATTCTAGAGCAAAGATTATGAAACTTTTAATAAAAAGAACCAGATAGTAGCTTTTCCCCAGGTGCCACTGCCAAGGGCACCACTATCATCTCCAAGAGGTTTTTCCTTGGGACACAGCTGTCCCTGACACCGCTGCCACAGATGCCCAGAGGTTTTTCTCCAGGCGCTGCTGCTGCTGTTGACACTGTCACAGTCACCATCCCCCAGAGATCTGTTGCCCTCGACGCTGCCTTGCATGCACATCTACACTGCTAATGCCACTGCTGCTACTACTGACACCTCTGCTGCTCCCTGGAGGTCACCTGGAGGTCTCCTCTCTGGGTGCATTGCAGCTGTAGCCACAGCCGACACCACCACTACTGCTTCTCTAGTCCCCCCACTTGCTGCCAATGCCGACTAAGTCTTTAGCTGCTGCTGACCCCCTGCCTGCTGCAACTGATTCTTGCTCGTACCACTTCCAACACTGCCCAGAGGTCCACTGCCAGGGCAGCTGCAGGTTTGGTTGCACTCCCTAGCCATGCCAGGGAGTTTGGGGTGCTAGTGGGTTTGCTGCCACTGCGATCTTAGGACACAGCTGCCCCTGTCTTGGGACACCAACCAGGACCTGGAGGTTCAGTGCCTGTGGGTTTGTCTACAACTGGGGTCTTCCTCCTGAGAGTGCAGGTTGCTACCATCTAGTTACTGTCTCTAAGGATTGTTCATCCCTGGTGGTCTCTCTCCAAATTTCAGTGGCATTGAAATCTTCGGATTGCAACCTGTCCAAACCCAGCATATCTGAGGCCCATATTGGTGAGATAGTGACTGGGTCTGCCAGGGTCTGTCTGGGCCAGGCAGTCTTGTGGGAGGTCAGGGAAAGGACTGAGAGGCTTTTGGACACTGGACAGAGGCAGTTGTTCAATTTTGCACCAAGATTTATTTTATTTTTACTTTTTCCTTCTCTGGCATCTCTCTCCACCATATTTGGAGCAGGGTGTTTTTGTGCATCAGTTTGTTGAAGACAGTGAAATATAAATGGTGCTTTGCAGGTCTGCTTTATATTCTGTATATTCTTATATTTTTATTTTTTTTCTCTTTACATGTATTCTTCCTCTCACTTGTCTATCTTTCTAGATTCCCTTTCTACCTTTTCCCCACATAAAAACCAATTTCTGTTGGTTCCTCGTCAACTCTTTCTGTGAATTTTTGCTTCTGGTTTCTCTCCTTCTCCCTAAAGAACACCTTGTCCTGCCCTGTTTCTATTCTTTATTTGTCCACTGTTTTTTTTTTATTTGCTTATTGATTCATTGAACACAAATGGAGTACAGTTATTGTTTCACTGGTTGTACACAAAGTAGAGTCACACCATCTGTGCATTCATACATGTACACAGGGCAATGGTATCTGTCACACATTCTGTTATTATTCTTACCCCCCCACCCTGACCCCACCCCTCCCTTCCCTCTATGCTATCTATCCTTCCTCCATTCTTGCCCCCCCCCCCCCCCCGCATTATGTATCATCATTCATTTATCAGAAAGACCATTCGGCTTTTGGATTTTTGGGATTGCCTGATCTCACTTAGCATAACAGTCTCCAACATCATTCATTTACCTACAAATGCCATAATTTTATTCTTCTTTATGGCTGAGTAATATTCCATTGTGTATATATACCACAGTTTCTTTATCCATTCATCTATTGAAGGGCATCTAGGTTGATTCCACAATCTAGCTATTGTGAATTGAGCAGCTATGAACATTGATGTGGCTGCATCACTGTAGTAATCTGATTTTAAGTCCTTTGGGTATAGACCAAGGAGTGGGATAGCTGGGTCAAATAGTGGATCCATTCCAAGTTTTCTAAGGAATCTCCACACTGCTTTCCAGAGTGGCTGCACCATCTTGCACTCCCACCAGCAATATATGAGTGTACCCTCTTCCCCACATCCTCACCAACACCTGTTGTTGCCTGTATTCTTAATAAAAGACATTCTAATTAGGGTAAGATGAAATCTTAAGGTGGTTTTGATTTGCATTTCTCTTATAACAAGGGATGTTGAATATTTTTTCATAAATCTGTTGATTGCTTGTAGATCTTCCTCTGTAAAGTGTCTGTTCATTTCCTTGGTCCATTTATTGATTGGGTTATTAGTGTTCTTGGTGTAAAAATTTTTGAGCACTTTGTAGATTCTGGAGATTAGTGCTCTATCTGAAGTGTGTGTAGCAAAGATTTTCTCCCACTCTGAAGGCTCTCTCTTCACATTGCTGATTGTTTCCCTTGCTGAGAAAAAGCTTTTTAGTTTGACTCTATCCCAATCATTGATTCCTGCTTTTATTTCTTGCGCTTTGGGAGTCATGTTAAGGAAATCTGGTCCTAGGCCAACATGATGAAGATTTGGACCTATTTTCTCTTCTATTCTGTGCAGGGTCTCTGGTCTAATTTCTAGGTCCTTGATCCATTTTGAGTTGAGTTTTGTACAGGGTGAGAGATATGGGTTTAGTTTCATTTTGCTGCATATGGATTTCCAGTTTTCCCAGCACCATTTGTTGAAGAGGCTGTCTTTTCTCCATTGTATGTTTTTGGCTCCTTTGTTAAGTATGAGATACCTGTATTTCTGTGGGTTTGTCTCTGTGTCCTCTATTCTGTACCATTGATCTACCTGTCTATTTTGGTGCCAATACCATGCTGTTTTTGTTACTATTGCTCTGTAGTATAGTTGAAGGTCTGGTATCGTGAAACCCCCTGCTTCACTCTTCTTGCTGAGGATTGCTTTAGCTATTCTGGGTCTCTTATTCCTCCAAATGAATTTCATGATTGCTTGCTCTATTTCTATGAGGTCCATCATTGGGATT
>JAJEJO010000404.1:333397-380449 GCA_020662805.1 Glaucomys volans
CATCATGAATTTTAGTAATTTGGAGTTTCTCTCTCCTCTTCATTAGCATGGCTAAGGGTTTATCAGTTTTGTTTATTTTTTCAAAGAACTATCCTTTTGTTTTGTCAATTTTTTGAATTGTTTCCTTTGTTTCAATTTCATTGATTTCAGCTCTGATTTTGATTATTTCCTGTCTTCTACTACTTTTGGTGATGATCTGTTCCTCTTTTTCTAGGGCTTTGAGCTGTAATGTGAGGTCAATGATTTGTTGACTTTTCATTCTTTTATTAAATGCACTCCATGCAATGAATTTTCCTCTTAGCACTGCTGTCATAGTGTCCAAAGTGTACAAAGATACATTTGTACACAGTCCATCGTGTACAAAGATACAATGTATCTTTGACCTCAATGACCGTTGACCTCTAAGAATCTTTTAATTTCCCCCCTAATGTCTTCTGTTATCCATGCCTCATTCAATAGCATATTATTTAATCTCCAGGTCTTGGAGTAGTTCCTGTTTTTAACTTTACCATTGATATCTAATTTCATTCCATTATGATCTGATAGTACACAAGGTAGTATCTCTATGTTTTTGTATTTGCTAAGAGTAGCTTTGTGGCATAACATATGGTCTATTTTAGAGAATGATCCATGAGCTGCTGAGAAGAAAGTGTATTCGCTTTTGGATGGATGGAATATTCTATATATGTCTGTTAAGTCTAAATTAGCGATTGTGTCATTGAGTCCTATGGTTTCTTTGTTCAATTTTTGCTTGGAAGATCTGTCCAACAGTGAGAGAGGAGTGTTAGAGTCCCCCAGTATTATTGTGTTTTGGTCTATTTGGCTCCTGAAGTTGAGAAGGATCTGATTGACATACATGGATGCACCACCGTTTGGTGCATGAATATTTATGATTGTTATGTCTTGCTGATTTATGCTTCCTTTAAGCAGTATGAAATGTCCTTCTTTATCCCTTCTGACTGACTTTGGCTTGAAGTCTGCTTTATCTGAAATGAGGATGGAAACCCCAGTTTTTTTATCAGTCCATGTGCATGGTATGTTTTTTCCCAACCTTTTACCTTTATTCTGTGGCATGTTTTTCTATGAAATGAGTCTCTTGAAGGCAGCGTATTGTTGGTTTTTTTTTTTAATCCAATCTGCCAGTCTATGTCTTTTGATTGATGGGTTTAGACCATTTACATTCAGGGTTATTATTGAGATGTGACTTGTATTTCCTGCCATTGTAGCTTTTTTGGGGTTTTTAGCTTAACTTTGTTTCTCCTTTGATTGACTCTTTCTTTAGGGTAATTCCTCCCCATGTTGACTGAGATTGTTGTTTTTCGTTTCTTCCTCTTCGAATATATTGTTGAGAATATTCTGTAGGGCAGGCTTTCTCTTTGTGAATTCTTTAAGCTTTTGTTTATCATGGAAGGATTTTATTTCGTCATCAAATCTGAAGGTAAGTTTTGCTGGGTATAAGATTCTTGGTTGGCATCTGTTTTCTTTCAGAGCTTGAAATATGTTGTTCCAGGCCCTTCTTGCTTTTAGGGTCTGGGCTGAGAAATCTGCTGATATTCGTCTTGGTTTCCCCCTGTAGGTATTCTGATGCTTTTCTCTCGCTGTTTTTAAAATTCTATCTTTGTTTTGTATGTTAGGTATTTTCATTATAATATGCCTTGGTGTGGAACTATTGTAATTTTGTGTGTTTGGTGTCCTGTAAGCCTCTTGTAATTGATTTTCCATCTCATTCATTGAACAGATTATTCATGCCCTTGGTTTGTATCTCTGCGCCTTCCTCAATCCCAATAACTCTTAAATTTGGTCTTTTCATGATGTCCCATATTTCTTGGAGGTTTCGTTCATGATTCCTAACCATCTTCTCTGTTTGTTCGACTTTGTTTTCAAGATTATATATTTTGTCTTCATTGTCTGAGGTTCTGTCTTCCAAGTGATCTATTCTGTTAATTATGCTTTCTATTGAGTTTTTAACTTGGTTTTGTTTACTTCATTTCCTTGTTTCCTTCAAGGATTTCTGTTTTTTGTTTTTTTCAGAACTTCTATCTCTTTATTGAAATGATTTTTTTGCTTCCTGCAATTGCTCTATTAGCTGATTATTCATAGCCTGAATTTGTTCTCTCATCACATTGTTCTCTTCTCGGATCATTTTAATTATGAACAGTCTGAACTTCCTTTCAGTCATTCCTTCTACCATGCTGTCTTTGGGTTCTCTTGATATATCATCTAGGTTTGTTTGGGACACTTTCTTCCCATGTTTTCTCGTGTTGCTCGAATCAGAGGGATTGCAATTTCCCTGTAAAGACTTAAAGTGTCCCTGCAGATTTCCAGTAACTCACCTGATGTTTGAGTGATGCTTGATCAAGGGGTGACCCACGAAAGGTGCTGTCCCACTACCTCCAGGTTGGGAATGATCAATGCTTCTGAGCAGAGGCAGCCTGGTGTTGATAGACAATCAGATACAGCAAGGTGCTAGACCCTGGGCCAGTGTGTGGATGGGCACTAGTCTAAGTTGGGGTGGGGTCACAGAACTGTGCTCAGTGATGGAGACACTGGGCTTGAGAGCCCAGGCAGGCCTGAGCTCCTAACTGGGGGCTCAGGCAGTGGCAGGTGGTTGCTCTCTCCCTGGGACGCTGTAAAATGGCGCCAAATGCCCTAAGCTCCCCACTGGAGCTGGCAACTCCAGCCGCTCCAGGCCAGACCTCCCCAGGAGACCTTTTTGTCCACTATTTGAGATTATAAATCTGTTTGGCAAATTTTCTGTTTTTATCGTGGACAGTGATTGAATTCATCATTGCTGTTTACAGCAAGAGGGCACTGGATTCCTTACTGGGAGCTATTAGATTTGAGGCTGTATGTTGTTTGCCCTGGGTGTTGTTGATATTGGTTTCTCTTTTAAAGGTGGGACACTGGAAATCCTTAGTGACAATAGAGGTCTATGAGGTAGAATCTGTATTTCCTCAGATTCATACAATAGATGGGAAAACACAAGGGAAAAAAACAAGGGATCGAATTGTCACAAACAAACCAAGATGCCCCAATAAGAGAAGCCACTGACAACATATTAGAAGAAATGTCCAAGAAGGAGTTTAGAATGCACATAGTTAATATGATATGTGAAGTAAAGGATGATATAAAGAGTGAAATCAAAGAGAAAATACAGGAAGTGAAAGTGCACTTCAATAAAGTGTAAGAGATTGTGAAAAAAAAAATAAACAGAAATCCTTAAAATGAAGGAATCAATAAATCAAATTTTAAATTCAATGGAAAGCATCACCGACAGACTAGACCATTTGGAAGACAGAACTTCAGACAATGAAGACAAAATATTCAATATTAAAAATAAAATTGGCCATGCAGAGAAGATGGTAAAAATCCATAAACAAAATTTCCAAGAATTATGGAATAACATGAAAAGACCAAATTTAAGAGTTATTGGGTGAGAAGAAGGAGCAGAGATATAAACCAAAGGAATGCACAATCTTCTTAATGACACAATATCAGAAAATTTCCTAAACTTGAAGAATAAAATGGAAAATCAAATGTAGGAGGCTTAAAGGACCCCAAATGTACAAAACTACAAAAGACCTACACCAGGACACATTATAATGAAAATGATAAATCACAGAATAAGGATAAATCTTGAAGATGTGAGAGAAATAAAGCAAATTATGTATAGAGGAAAACCAATTAAGATATCAACTGATCTCTCAACCCAGACCCTTGAAACTAAGAGGTCATGGAATAACATTTCAAGCTCTGAAAGAAAATGGATGCCAACCAAGAATTTTATACCCAGTAAAATTCAGTTTCAGAATTGAAGATGAAATAGAAATCTTCCATGAGAAATAGAAGTTGAAAGAATTCACAATTAGAAAGACTGCCCTACAGAACATCCTCAACAAAATATTTCATAAGGACAAAGTGAAAAAAAAGTGAAAACCAGCTAAGGGAGAAATTACATTAAAGGAATAATCAAAAGAGAAACTAAATCAAATTAAAAGCCAGAAAAAAACCAAAATGACCGGGAATACAAGTCATATCTCAGGAATAATCTTGAATATTGATGGCCTAAACTCATAAATGAAAAGACATAGATTTGCAGATTGGATTAAAAACAAGATCCAACAATATGCTGTGTGCAAGAGATTCACCTCATAGGCAAAGATGTACACAGACTGAAGGTGAAAGGATGGGAAAAAACATAACTCATATGGATTATGTAAACAAGGAAGGGTTTCCATCCTCATATCAGTTGAAGTGAACCTCAAGCCAAAGTTCATCAGAAGGTCAAAGGAGGTCATTTCATTCTACCAAAGGGAATTATAGAATAGCAAGACATAATGATTTTAAATATTTATGCTCCAAACAATGGAGCATCTATGTACATCAAACAAACCCTTCTCAATTTCAACAATAACATAGACCACAACACAATAAAACTGGGTGATTTTAACACTCCTCTCTCACTAGTGGACAGACATTCTAAAAAAACCTAAATAAAGAAACTCTAGAACTAAATAATATAAACAATAGTTTAGACTTAACAGACATACATAGAATATTTCATTCATCAATGAGTGAATAGATTTTTTTCTTGGCAGCACACGTGTCCTTCTCTAAAATAGACCATATCTTATGCCACAAAGCAACTCTTAGTAAATACAAAAAATGGAGATAATACTCTGTATTCTATCAGATCATAATGGACTGAAATCAGAAATCAACAATAAAATAAAAAACAGAAGCTACTCTAACACATGATAATGAAATAATATACTATTGAATGACTAATGAATAATATAAGAAATCAAGGATGAAATGAAAAGATACTTAGAGGTAAATGAGAATACTGATACAACATACCAAAATCTCTAGGAACTATGAAGGCAGTCCTATGAGGAAAATTCATTGCATTGAGTTCATTTATTAAAAGAATAAAAAGTTAACAAATAAATGTCCTAAAGTTACACATCAAAGTCCTAGAAAAAGAACAAATCAACACTAAAATCAGTAGAAGACAGGAAATAATAAAAATCAGAGCTGAAATTAATGAAGATGAAACAAAGGAAAAAATTGAAAAAATTGACAAAACAGAACGTTGGTTCTTTGAAAAAAAAATCAATAGAATTGATTAACCCCCAGCTACTCTACCAAAGAGAAAAAGAAAGAAAATCCAAATTACTAAAATATGATGAAAGATAAAATATCACAAAGGACATAACTGAAATACAGAAGATAATCAGAAACTATTATGAAAATATATACTATAATAAAATAGAAACTATTGAAGGCATTAATAAATTTCAAGAGATTTGACCTACCTAAACTGAATCAGGAGGTCATACACAATTTAAGCAGAACAATTTCAGGTAATGAAATAGAAAATGCCATTAAAAGCCTATTAATTAGGAAAAACCCAGGATTGGACAAATTCTTAGCTTAGTTCTACAAGACCTTGAAAGAAGAATTAACACCAATACTCTTCAAATTATTCCATGAAATAGAAAAGGAGGGAATCCTTCCAAACTCATTCTGTGAGGCTAATATCACCCTGATACCAAATCAAGGAAAGAAAACTTGAGACCAATATCCCTGATGAGCAGAAATTCTCAATAAAATTCTGGTAATTCACATATGAAAACATATCAAAAAGATAGTGCACCACAATCAAGTGGGGTTCATCCCAGGGATGCAGCAATGTTTCAAAATATGGAAATCAATAAACATAATTCATCATATCAATAGACTTAAAAAGAAGAATCATATGATCATCTCAGTAGACGCAGAAAAAGCATTTGAGAAAATACAGCACCCACAGGGGTTCAAAACACTAGAAAAACTAGGGATAGTAGGAACATTCCTCAACGTCATAAAAGCCATAAATGCTAAACCCAAAGCTAAAATCATTCTAAATGAAGAAAAATTGAAAGCATTCCCTCTAAAAACTGGAACAAGACAAGGATGTCTTCGTTCACTTCTTTTATTCAACATTGTCCTTGAAATTCAAGCCAGAGCAATTAGAAGAAATTCTTTAAAGGTATACAAATAGGTAAAGAAGAACTCAAACTATCACTATTTGCCCATGATATGATTCTATATTTGGAAGATCCAAAAATTTCCACCAAAAATCTTCTAGAACTAATGATTCAGCAAAGTAGCATAATATAAAATCAATACCCATAAATCAAATGCATTCCTATATATCAGTAATAAATCCACTGAAAGAGAAATAAAGAACACCATCCCACTTACAATTGCCTCAAAAAAAAAAAAAACAACTTGGGAATAAATCTAACAAAAGAGGTTAAAGACCTCTACAGTGAAAACTATAGAACACTAAAAAGAGAAATTGAAGAAGACCTTAGAAGATGGAAAGAACCCCCCCATACTCCTGGATAGGCAGAATTAATATTTTTAAAATAGCCATACTACCAAAAGTATTATACAAATTTAATGCAATTCCTATTAAAATCCCAATGACGTTCTTCATGGAACTAGAAAAAGTAATCATTAAATTCATTTGGAAAAATTAGAGACTCAGAATAGCCAAACCAATCCTTAGCAAGAAATATGAAGCAGGACACATCACAATACCAGACTTCAAACTATACAAGGGAGTTATAGTAATAAATACAGCATGGTATTGGCACCAAAAGAGACATGTAGACCAATGGTACAGAATAGAAGACACAGAGACAAACCCACATAAATACACAGATCTCATACTAGACAAAGGTGCCAGAAACATTTACTGGAGAAAAGATAGCTCATTCAACAAATGTTGCTGGGAAAAATGGAAAGCCACATGTAACAAAATTAAATTAACACCTTGTCTCTCACCCTGCATGAAACTCAACTCACTGTGGATCAAAGACTTAGGCATTAGAACAGAGACACTGTGACTACTAGAAGAGAAAGTAGGCCCAAATCTTTACCATATCGGCCTAGGACCTGACTTCCTTAACAAGAACCCTAAAGCGCAAGAAGTTAAATTAAGAATCAATAAATGGGATGGACTCAAACTAAAAAGCTTCTTTTCAGCAAAAGAAACAATCAATAATGTGAAGACAGAGCCTCCAGATTTGGAAAAATCTTTATCACATGCACCTCAGATAAAGCACTAATCTCTGTGATATACAGAGAACTCAAAAAACTTAACATCAAAACAACAATCCCATCAAAGAATGGGGTAAGGAATTGAACAGACACTTCACAGAAGAAGTCAACAAATATATGAAAAAATGTTCAATGTCTAGCAATTAGAGAAATGCAAATCAAAATTACTCAATATTTCATTCACTCAAATCAGAAAGGCAATTATCAAGAACACTAGCAACAATAAATGTTGGTAAGGAAGTGAGGAAAAAGGTACACTCATGCACTGCTGGTAGGAATGCAAATTGGTGCAACCATTATGGAAAGCAGTATGGAGATTCCTCAGAAAACTTGAAATGGAACTACCATTTGATCCAGTATTCCCACACCTGAGTTTATACCCAAAGGACTTAAAATCAACATACTACAGTGACACAGCCACATTAAAGTTTACAGCAGCTCAAGTCACACTATTTAAACTATGGAAACAACCTTCCCTTCAACAGATGAATGGATAAAGAAAATACCATATATATATATATGGATATATATGACATATATATGACATATATATGTATATATGTGTATATATGCCATTTTGTATATGTTGCAATATTACTCAACTTTAAAGGAGAATGAAATTATGGCATTTGCTGGTAAATGGATGGAGTTGGAGAGTATCATGCTAAGTGAAATAAGACAAACCCCAAAAAACAAAGGCTGAATGTTTTCTCTGATATGCAGAAGCTAATTCACAATAAGGGGGTGGGGTTATAGGGAAGAATAGAGTTACTTTACTTTAGACAGAGGGGAGTTAAGGGAGGTGAAGGGGTATGGGGGAAGGATTGATAGGAGAGAGAAATGGACATTATTATCTCATGTGCATGTATGGCTGCATAACCAATGTGATCCTGCAATATGTATACTCAGATAAATGAGATATTACACTCTATTTTTGTATGAACTATCAAAATGTACAAGTGTGTTCTACTGTCATGTACAACTAATTAGAACAAATAAAATTTAAAAATGTAAAAAAAAGTTAGTAAACATTTTAGTGTTACTAAAATAAGCCATAAGCCTTCTCTATTATACATGCTTCTTTGCTAATTTTCAACAATGTAATTTTACATATATATACACACACACACATATATATGTATACATATTTGTTTTTATTTGTTTTTTTTTTGCTGATCCAGTACAGAGACACAATATTTCATCATGACATTACCATCAACTCCATGTCTTGTTTTATTCTTTAAATATCCACAAAGTTTAAAATGGGAACTATATATGTCTTCACAGAACTTGTGTTTAAAATTCATAATAATTTCAAATAAATAATCATTATCACCTGGTGTCTTATGTGTTCTTCAAAGCACATTTGATTTTAGAAATTAAGCTCCCAAATGTGCAACGTTAAGTATAGAATGTCAATCACTGCAAGAAACTTCACTTCTTTCAAAGTTCTCTATAATTTACTCCTCCCAAATCCTTTTGTCTGTTCAAGTTCAATAACATTGCACTTCCTTATTGATCATTATGATGTGTTTTCATGCCTCCTCTACAATATTTTAATCAAGAAGAAACATAAGCAAACATAGATGAGAAGCTAATTTTTTATTTTTACCCTGCAAGAAGAACCTAGCACAAAATTTTGAGCTTTACATTTTCTAAAGGTGATAAATATTTCTGTGAATGTACTCATTCACTTGAATAAAGAAAAAGTCATGCAATATAAACATAAATATAGAAAATAAAAGGATTGGTGATTAATTGTGCAAATCATATCCTGTTGGTTACCAGTACATGCCACACCAATAGCAAGAATAATTTATCTTCCCAGTAGATAAAAACAAGTGTATATATAATACCTACTAAATGCCAAATATCTTAAATTTATATATGAATTCACATTTTCCCTAATTATTGCTTGTGAATTTGAAATTATTAGAGCAAATCCTATATGATGGCTCAGGAAACTGAATTTCTAAGAAGTTAATTAACTTGATTAAGGTCACCCAGCCTCTCAGATTTCCCTTTCTCCTCAACTCAGCATCAGCAAACTGTTCCTAATCTAGCTGCAACTGAGAAGATGGAGACAAAACCCTGTAAGCTTTAGAGTACCAAGAATGAGGGCACCAAGCACAATTTAAGACTCTGTAAATGGGATACTCTACAGCCATAAAGAAGAATGAAACCATCATTGAAGAAAAATGAAGGTAACTGGAGGACATCATGTAAGTGAAATAAGTCAGACACAGAAAGACAAGTATTTCATGTTTCTTCTCCTATGTGGAAACAACAACAAAGGGTGACCTAGAAAGAGAAAAGGGGCTAATAGAGACTGGGAAGTGGGCTGGGGGAGAGGACCTAGAGTGGAGGTGGAGAGAGGGTAGATGGAAATGATCATGATCAATGTGGAATAGAAGAAGTAAAAACATAGTTAGAAATGAGAAAAGGAAGGACAAGGAGACTAACTGTAATCTTCTTAGCAGCCAAATAACAAGATAACATGTACCTCTCTCCTGAATTTCCCACACCAGAGGGCTTTCCCCAGGCTCTGCAGATAAACTCTTCCCCACCTGTCTTACTCCTTCAAGTTGTAGATCAAATGTCTGTAACCGTCCCTGAGTTGCCAAGGTGAAGGCCAAGTCTTCTATCACTGAACATCTTTAACCATTTATCAAGTCCTAACTGAAGTAGGGTAGAAGATAAGAGTTTAAAAAGAAGAAAGAAGAGGAGGGGGAGGAGGAGGAGTAGGAGGAGGAAGAGGAAGAGGAGGGGGAGGAGGCAGAGGAGAAAAAGAAAAGACTATAACTTTAACCTAGAACCTGTACTTTCCTTCCCCCCTCACTCTCTGCTTCCCAGCTGCCATGAGCTGAGTAGCTTTCCTCCACCACACCCTTCTGCCATAATGTGCTGTCTCACCTTAGGCCCAGGGCAATGAAGTTGGCCTTTCAAAGGACCAAAGTTTCTCACACCTTTTCTCCCTAAGACAGTTCTCTCTCCCAGACCTGTTCTCCCAAATTTCTGGAAAAACTATAAATGCTCACAGTCTTAGTTATTGTAAATTCACCTGCTTATGAAAATTGCCCTGTGCATTGCTAATTCTAAAAGTACATGTATTTTTAGAATAAATTGAAGAAAAGGAGTTTTTTGCTTTTTTTTTTTTTTTTTTTACAGACTGCATCTTGATTCACTGTTCTCAAATGGGGTACAACTTTTCCTTTGTATGGTCATGAACAATGTTGATTCACCATTCATGTAATCATACATACATACATATACATAGGGTAATGATGTCTGTCTCATTCTACCATCTTTCATAATCCCGCCTCCTCCCCCTCTCATTTCCCTCTACATAATCTAAAGTTCCTCCTTTTAAACCCTATTAACATAGGTAACTTTCCCAACATTATCTATTTATCATATAATGGAGAAGACATCAACATAATATGGATCCTGAGAATTGCCAGACAACCATAAACTGTTTTGATATCACCAGGCTGTTGCCTTCACATACCTTTCCATACCCACCCCTCAGCAAGCTTTCTTTAAAAGAAGAGCCTGAGAACTTGGGAAGCATCTCTCACTCTTCAAGATAGCCTACATTCTCCCTTGACTCCCTTGGTCTCTGCTTTCTTAAATAAATCTCTTCCTGTTCTAATTGACGCATCCTTAAATTCATTTCTGTGACATTTGTCAAGGACCCCACTCATCCTGAGTTG
The DNA here is from genome assembly GCA_020662805.1 of Glaucomys volans. Classification (NCBI taxonomy): domain Eukaryota; kingdom Metazoa; phylum Chordata; class Mammalia; order Rodentia; family Sciuridae; genus Glaucomys; species Glaucomys volans. Next base: position 344,224 of record JAJEJO010000404.1, read on the forward strand.
CAGTTTGCCTCTCCAGGAACTCCTTGACATCCTCCAGTGACAAATACATAATATATGGATTTATGGAAATATCAGGTTGTATCCCATGAATTTGCACAATTAATTTGGGTTAATAATTATAATAAAAGTACTGTAAAAATAGGATGGTGATTGAACACAACATTTTCCACTATAGAATTCTCATAATAATTCAATCAATTAATTTAGACAAATGCTTAAGTATATATTTCTACTATCTTCTAGAATAGTGGTAAGCTCCTTGGTAGATAGTGAAAATATGCAAATGCTATCTTTGACCTCAAGGAGCATGTAAGTGATCTGGTGAGAAAAGATCAATAAACAGAGACAATTAATAATCCAGAGCATGATAAATAAATTTGGTTGGATAGAAACCTTATCCCTTTAATTGGGATATTATACAAACTGCCCTCTGGATAAAATCTTCCCCATCACTTGCTCTCTGTTATGTCAACAGGTATAACATTTGAGCTACAGTAAAGTAAGTTAAATGTTTGACATAAAATTAAATAGAAAAATTATTTTTGGAAATAGTTGATAGTACTCTTGCTATTGAGTCATGTTTAGGAAATATTTAATACCTATTAACTTGAGTTTTGTTTTTTTTTTTTCTCAGACCAATCAATTCTCTGATCATCTACCATCAACTGTATATTCAACAACTCAATGCAATTCTAACACTGAGTATCCAAAGTTAAGTCAAATTCTACAGGTTAAGGGCTCAGTCCCACAAGTCTGCCCTCACCCAAATGCCAGTTGAAAATAGGATCTCAGCCTACCTACATTTCTGTAGGAATGATTTCAAGTTCATTCTCATAACCCATGCTCTCAGGTCTGATTATTTGCTAGCACAACTCTCAGAACTTGGCATTTGGCTTATTATAACCAGTTGATCATAAGTGCTGCACCTCAGGAATTGCCACGTAGAAGAGATGCATAGGAAAAAGTATGTGGGATGGAAGCGGGTAGAGCTTTTACTCCTTTCCCAGGTATATGATCCTCCAAGCACTTGGTGTGCTCGCCAACCTGGAAACTCTGAACTGATATTTAGGGTTCTTATGGAAGTTTCATTACATAGCTGTATCTATGAGTTGTTCCCCCAAAGCCTGTCTAAATGCAGGAATATTCAGAGGTGAAATGATTGGATTGGGAGAGTTGTAACCTGATCAGTCCACCCCAGTTTGAATGGAATGACTAGGTGGTAATTAGGCAGGTGGGGCATGACTTGGAAAGGGAGGTGAATCACTGGGGGAGGGTCTTGGAAGGGTTTCTCTTCTAAGGATCCCTTTTCTCCCCCTCCCACTGCTTCTTGGCTGCCATGATTTGAACAGCTTTCTTCGACCATGCCCTTCCACCATGCTGTTCTGCCTCAACTGGGGCCCCAAGCAATGAAGTCATCCCACCATGGACTAAACTTCTGAACCCTCAGCCAAACTTTTCCTCATTTAAGTTAGTCTTGTCAGACATTTTTGTTATGTTGATGCAAAACTGGCTAACAGTGTGATTGATCAATCATTGGTCACTGGTGATTAAACTCAACTTTCAGACCCTCCTTCCTCTATCAAGGTTGGGCAGTAAGGCTACAAATTCCTCAAATCACACAAATGGTTTCTCACAATCAGCCTCAGTTCTAAAATTGAATAGAGGCCGACTAAGAGTCACCTCATGAGCCAAAGTTCAGGTGGGATTGAAAAGGGTCTCCTCAGAAATAACCTAAGACAACCCTATCACTCAGGAAATTTAAAAGATTTTAGGAGCTTTGTGCCAGGAACCAGGGACAAAGACCAGTTCTTTTTTTTATTATACCACATGACTGAACAAAATATCTTTATATCAACTCTTTATTGTCAAAGTTATCAAACAATGTTTGAAAAAATAGCTCAAGTTTAGAGGACAACATGTTTAATAGCTAGTTTAAAAAAAGAAAAATCCAGGATTCTTATGGGGGCACACAGACACATTCAAGTTGGAGTTTGAGGATGAGATTATAGGCTTCTATCTGATATTAGTCAATAACTGTCCAGGAAGATAGATATTTTTCTGTGAATTTCAAAAGTGAAAAAAAATACTTTTTATTAAGTTTTTGCCTCTGGGCAATTTTCCCTGAGTGGAAAATGAAAACAGAACTGGCAAATCAAGAAAATTTATGTGCTACAATCTGCATGGTCTCCTGGATGAATCTCTATACTTTACTCTTACCTTCTTCTATATGAATTTGAACACAGATATTCTTCATCTTTGTATACTTCTAAGTTTACTAAATTATAATTGAAACCCTTCTTTTTCCACAGGTGATAAATACCTATTTGATTAAATAACTTTCACCTAGAACATTATTTAAAGTTTTTAGTAAGAGATTACAAGAAAAACAAAAGGTAAAAAAAAAAAAAATCGTAGGGTCACTAAATTTGTCTTTTTTATTGTTTTCTCATTATCATTTTTATGGATGTTTTATCATGTGTATCTCACATTTTAAAACAGATGGTGCTTCATAAAGACCTTAATATAGTTCTTGTTTTCAAAGTTCATAAATCCTGAACTCCAATAAAAATTATCTATCATTTCTAATATGACTTATGTCAATATTTGGTCCTCATACTTTATCCAAAACATCTATTAAAATTTTATAAACCTTTTGAAAGTTGTCTTCTTTTCACATATTTGGTGCATATGAGTTTGAAGGAGGTTTAATTTCTAGGAAATATAAGATTATCTTGCTGTGGAAATGAGGTAGGATAGAAGAAATAAAAACATAGGTAGAAAGGAGACAAAAGGGCAAAAAAACATAATTTTAATCTAATGTTCTGCATACCTTTCTAGGCCTGTCATTCTTCTGTCATTTCTTATCTCAGGCCTGTCACTCCCAAATTTCTGGTTAAATCTATACATCTTAGAGTTATCATAAATTTACTCACTTATGAAAATTATATTGTTCACACTGAATTAACCCACACAATAGCTAAATTAAGCAAAGTCCCTGTAATCTAAGGGACTTTCCAACATTATCTACTGATTATGGAACAAAGACTTAAACTCTTCACTTTTGCCTGCAAATGTCAGATGGGTACTTAAAGGCAGGTTTAAAGACTTTGGCATGTCTGCCTCCATTCTGCATCTGTCTTCTTTGCTCCAACTCACATTTGATTTGAGGAAAAATGTCTGTTTCAGTAAATATCTTGGGTTGAGTGGATTCTTCCTCTAGGCAACATTGATCCCAACACCACCAATCCTGAGATAATGATGGATAAGCCATATCTGTCCAAGATCACCTATTTTGACAGTGTGTAAAGCCTCCATCTTTGTAAACCTCTCAAACTTTGCCCTCATTCTGCTTTCTATAAAACTCCAGGATCTTTTTCTGTCCCTCAAAGACAGGGTTGAGAACATGGGTCCCCTTGTCTTCCTGGTGTAGCTATACTTATTAAAGTTTCTTTTATGATTTTCACCATTACCTTTTTCATTTGGTTTTTGGGAGAAGTAGTCATTCCTGCTTTATTGAATGCCCAGAGTCAGGTCGCTGGCACAGGATCCCACTATTAGATAAAGGAGTCATGTCATCCTATGGATCCTGAGAACAGCCTGATCACCAAAATTCATTTCATGATCCCCACACTCAGGTTATTCTCACCTAACTTCCCTCGCCCTCCTCCCACCAAGTTTCCTTTCAAAGAAGAGCCTGAGGACCACAAGCATGACTCCTATTCTTGAGACAGCCTGCATTCTCCCTTGAATGTGTCACAGGAACACATGTCTCTGAAGAAGGTCTGAGGAGTTCCCAGAGGGTAGGAAGAACTCTACTCAGGACCAGTGGTTTTCTTGGCATACATTATAGAAAAGAATTTCATCATGCGTCAAAGGCATAGACTTAGGTTCATTTAGGAAAGTAGAATGGGGACCAAAAGAGAATGGGGACCATCTCAAGATAGACACCTTTGGGATAAAGCAAAGAATACACTTTTAAGGGAGAATAAGGGACATCTCAAGAGTAAGACATGGTTTACGGGGACCCTGACTCTTCTTTTAAAAGAAACTTGGTGATGGTTACATACAGGAATGTAGGTAGGAATGCTATCAATCTGGTGATCTCAAGATGTTGATCTGGTCATTCTCAGGATCCTCAGGCTGATGTGGTCTTCATTAGCTCATCAATAGATAGTGCTGTAATGTCTCTTAAATTATAGGTTCCTCAAGTTACTGCATCTGTCTTTATTCCATGTATTTATTGTGGGTTCCTTAACTGTGCACAGGTAGATTTACCAATTTCTCAGGAATTTGGTGGTAATAGGCCTGAAAAGGATTAAGGGGCGATAGGCCTCAAAAATTAGGCAGAACATCTAAATTAAGGTCCTTTGTCCTTCTTTTATGTCTCCTTTCCACCTATGTTTTACTTTTTCCATCCAACCTGAATTTTATCAATAAATTTTAAGGAAGAAATAATGCTAATTTCACAGAAACTCTTCTAGAGAAGAGACTAAAGAGAAGGCTCTTCAGTGACTTTTCTGAAGTCTGACTAACCCTAATACAAAACATCTTCACCTTGCAACCAAGGAAAACTGAATGAATTTTCACTCTGGAATATATGTAACATCATAAAGACATTATTATTATACCTAAGTCAAGTTATAATAAAAAGATAATATATGATTACAGGTTGGGTTGATTCTAGTATAGCAAGATTGGTTTAACATTAAAAAATAAGTAAAAAATTCACCAAATTAACATGCAGAGAACAAAAATTTCATCAATTACAAAAAAATTTTTGAAAAAATTATATCCCATTTGTAATGTGAACTTCTAAAAAACACAATGCTACTAGGAATAAAAAAGTACTTGCCTGATCTGATACAAAGTACTTACATCATTAAGTTGCTGATACAAAGCAAATATCATCATTAAGTTTGAGATGCTGAAAACTATTTTCATTTTTTAGTTCAAAAATGAGGAAGAATGACAAGGTCAGTGGCACTTGCCTGTAGTCCTAGCCACTCAGAGGGCTGAGGCCGGAAGATGGCAAATGCCAGGCTAGTGTGGGCAACATAGAAAGATCCAGTCTCAAAATAAAAAATAAATAAATATATAAAAATTTAGAGGACTGGAGATGTAGCTCCAATGTAGAGCACCCCTGGTTTCAGTCCCCTGTACCAAAAAGTAAAAGAAAAAAATGAGGCAAAGTATTCATTTTTACCACTTCTAATCAATACTCTCTTAGAGAATATAGCTGGTACATTAAGGTAAGAAAAACAAACATTTAAGAACTGGAAAAGAAGAAATAAAATGCATTATTTGTAGAGCATATAATTGAGTACACAGAGAAAATGCAAAAGAATCTATATACATATTGTTAGAAATAATCCACAAATTAAGCATGGTTTCTAAATTCAAAGCCATATAAAAATCAATTGTATAACTACATAAACAACAAATGTTTGGAAAACAATTTAAAATGCTTTTTGAAATTTTATTAAAATGTGCTACTGTTAAAATTATGAATTCTAATTGGCGTTATTGGCTAATTATGTTCCTGAGAAAGAAAAATTACATTGCTTATTGTTCCCTTTGGAAAGTCTTCATGAACCCTCAGGAAGGAGTGTGTCACTGCTGAAAGAACAATGACCTACAGAATTTATTGGGAAATCTCTTAAAGTGACTAAGACTCTAGAATTTGCCTATAAGAAAGCACAGTAATATAAAGGTAATAGGGGACACATAACTTTGGCATGGAAATATTATAAAACTCAATTTTGAAAGATTAAGTTTCAGGCTACCCAACGTGAAGTCTGCAACATAGCCTATTAATGGAGCTTGGCAAAAGGCCTTTGAGTGAACAGAACCCCATGAGGATACTGAGATAGAATCAGAATGAGGTCCTTTTAGACAGAAATAGCATGCTTGAACTCAAAATAAAAAAGGGACATTGGAATATATTGTAACAGGACCCATTTAAAGCAAGAAATTTTCAAATAAGATTCAATTTTTGTTTTTCTCAGTCCCAGCCATTGTCCTGGTACCTGTCCTTAAAGCTATTTTCTCCACCCCAGCTTCCTACTGTCAACCACCTCATGCTGAGAATGGAAGCTGAGACTGCCCCTGAAGCCCTGGCCCCTGGCATCAAGAGGACATCAAAAACCCCAGAGAAAAACAATTGTAATCTATCTCCTGGATCCATAGCCTGGCTAAATCTACATATGTATATTTCTTACTTTTTATTCTCCATAAATGATCCTTCTTACAAATAGTAACATTTCCGTGGGGTGGAGGAAGGCAGATTAGCTGAAGTCCCAGATTCGGCCAGATTGAATGTACTTTTTTTTTTTTCTTTTATGTCATTTTCTCTTATTCCTGATGTGGGCAGGTGACTGCATCCAGGTAGTGGAGACCCCACATGCAGATCTCTGGCTTCAGCCACAGTGTAGTGAGGCATTCAAGATTCAGGCAGGTCCAAGAATAACTTGTTATACCACTTCTTCTCATCATCTTCAAATATTGCTCTTTCTGAGTCAGTTCTTATAATAAAATCAACGATGTGAGCAATAATAAAAAGGAAGAGTCCTGTGTCTTCCTTTCCAGTTATTACAGTATAGGAGAAAAATCAAAGCTAGCAATAAAGTTGTAAAAACAGAGTTTTATTCAAAACAATTACATTCAGAGAAAAGAATCTCAGTATAGGGTGGAGCTCAGTTCTGAGCGAAGCAGGGACAAGGGGGAATTTCTAGTCGAGGATCAAGCAGGGGTCAGTGGAAGGAAAATTGCTAAGAGAAACAAGAGGGGTAAAGGGAAATTGGGACTAAAGTGACCTAGGAGATTCAGGGTGATCAAATGTCCCCAGAAGGATGGTGAAAGATGAGGAACTTGATCAGATGTCAAGTATAGGGGCTTCTGGATAAGTGTACTGAATCTGGACAAAATTGGAAAAAGCTATGATTAGTATGCAAATTCAAAAGTTGAAAATTTCAGGGGAGCCTGAGTAAAAGTATGGTCAGGAAGGAGTATTTATCATCAGGATAGAGAGTTGCAGGTATACTGAGGCTATCCCCTAAGGATTCCCAGGCCAGCCTTGCACCAGAGACCGTTGCAGAGTCACAGTTGAGGATCTGAGGCTTTCAAGACCTTGACTCAGCACAAGCTCTGAGTTGGTTCCCCTGTATTCACACATGCCTACTCAATGGGAAGATGAAGCACATATTTGTCATTTAAACTGTGGTCACATTTTAGATATTTACTAAAAGTACAGAAAAAAAACATTATTTCACATAATGTCAACTTTGTTCATTTATTCATTCAAAATATGAATAGAACACCTACTACCTACCAACCTTGTTCTAGGTGCTAGAGATACTTCAGTAATTAAAATAAGACAAAATATTTGCTCATAAGGAACTAAAATTATAATTATAGAAGATAAATAAGCAGCATTTCTGGCTTATTGGTTGATGATAATACCCTACCATGGTGCAAACAGTTCCTATAACCCCCCCATGAGTGCACATAGCATCACAGACTGATGCAGTTCCATTGACTCTTATGAAAATTCAGCACTGAACTATTTTTTTAAAAGTCCAGTTATGCCACAGCCTTGGCCACTGTTTATATAGTCATGCCAACCATCAAAATTCAGTAACTAGAAACATCAGAGACTCCATAAGCAAAACAGATTCATTTTTAAATGGATTTTATATAGCCAGTACTTAATAAATAAATTTAAAACCATGACAAATAGCTATAAGGAAGAATTTAACGAGGGCACACATTAATGTGGGTACAAAATGAGACAAAATAGGAAGCCGTAAAGAATAGAAGTCCCCTGGTATATGAATTTTCCTTGTGACAGGAGGGCAAATTGCTTTCATTTTTTTGTGCCAACCCTGAGTGCTTGAGTCTGGCTGCCTGAAATGTTGTGCTTGAGGAGCCCCGCTCCAGGTTGAAAACCTCTGTGTGTTACTTTTCCTGGCCTGACCACATAAGGCCTAAGGAGATAAAGCCATCCTCCCTGCAGACCCAGGGAACAGTCAGTGCCAGGCAGCCTCCAACAGCGGGAGCTGCAGTCAAGATCTTGCACCCTCAGGGCTTTCATGGTCTTCTCTATGAACCTTCATTCCTAGTTCTCTTCATCAGAGGCCTTAGGCAGAGGTCTTCAGGTGCTTCTGCTGAGATCTTCCTATGGGATGGTGATACTTCAAAGTCCCTTTCCACACTCTGGCTCTGGGTTCAGTGCCCAGTACTTTCCACTCCTAATTTTCTCACCTTTCTTTCCTCCCTGGCTTCTGGTCCATACACTGCAGAAGTTCGTGTTTAGGGATCCATCAACAGCCAGACAACCCCACCTGATCCTGCACTGAGAAGATAGGGGAGCTGGCACGTTTCCCAGTTTCAGTTTATTCTCCCTTGCTTGTACTCATCCTGTTACTTGTTTTAATTAACTATTCCAGCAATCTGGTAGCTTCTGCAGCTCGGAGATCCTGAGGATATTGAGAAGGGGTGTGAGGCCAAGACTTTCTAGAGTACTAAGTAACTCCTGCCAGAACCAAGTCCTGGGTGGACTAGTCCCAGCGTATTAGGCCACTCAATTGTCTCATGAGGGTGGTGTGGAAATCAACCGAACCCTCCCACCTTGTCTTAACTCTGTCCTTGTTCCTTTAATTCTGAATTGTTTCATCTAGTCAGAATTCTCATTCACAATTTCTTAAAACTCAACCTCGTCTAAAGTTATACTCCTCCTACTCAAGATTTCAGAGAAAATATTGTACAATTGCCCAGTAAAAATGAAGAAAAGGTGATGTATCAGGGATGAGAGAGCCAGTGCTGGTGACACCAGATTCAGAAAAATGGCACATATTTTGTTCATATTTATAAAATGATTTCACCGTGTTACCTACAATCATACAAATCAAGATGAGTGGTGGCTTTAAAATGCCTTAGGCTTTGGATTCAAAGGCCTTTTGATCCCTGTGGGTCCAATCTCTGTGCTCTCAGAAGTGAAAGCAACCATAGCAAGACTGACAGTTTTATGAGCTTCCTAGACCTCAGGCTAATTCACAGATTAGAACTACTAGAGCAGTAAGTATGTGGATAGTAAACCTTCTGTAATTGCCACACAAGACTAGGGAGAAAGAGAATGTCTTCATTAGGGATAGACCATTGGTTTTGGAGTCAAGCACACCTACATTAGATTCCTGGCTCCTTCCCTAGGTAGCAGTGTGACTGAGGCAAATTATTATTGTTTCATAGCTTCAAGTCCTCATTTCCATAACAAGAAAAATATCCACAGTACTTAAGAGGGTTAATGTGGTGAGTAAATTAATGTAATGTATTTAAAGCCTCTAGCACCTTGATTGGCACAGAAAGTTATTTGACAAAAGTAGGAAACATTCTTCTATTCCAGAATGACAAGTGTGGAAGGGCCGTGACTAGACCTTGGAAGAGAGGACAGAGAAAATTGAGTTCACCTGGCTACTCTCAGTGGCGATGTACTGCCTTAAGATAGGGCTCAGGTTGCAAATCGGGAATAATTTGCTCTTGTGGGAACTTTAAGGATCACTCCAATATGACTGGTAGTGGAAATGTCATTCAGAGAGGATATGAAATTAGAAATCTCACATATCCTAGAGAGGAAGGCAATGCACATCAGGCAGGGGGCCCTGTGGAAGGAGCATCCAGGGAGGAGGCTCCACCAAGCAGGTGGAGAAGGTGAGGATCCTTTATCTGGTTCCAGGTGGAGTACACAGGCAACAGACATGAGGGAATTTGCCTGGTGCATTTGAATGCCAGTAGATCAGAGTCAGAATGGATAAGAGTGGGTATTTGTGGAAGGGATCAGTTGCTGGAGCAGGGTACTCATAGGCTGTTTGTGGGGATTGTGGAGGCATCAGAAAAATAAAGTTGGAGAAATTTACTATAGGGGTATCTTTCTTAACCCCAAAACAAGAAATGTTGCTAAGACTCAGAAGAAATTGAAACAAAAATAGAAAAGCACACTTCATACAAAAAAGAACAACAGCAATGGTCTCTTTCTGTTTTTTAAAAAAATTTTCCCCTCCTGGGGTTGCATGACTTCCATGATTCTCTAAAGTCCTACCTAATTTTATGTATTTCTCTTTGCACTTTAAGTAGGAGGAGTTTCTCAGGTGCACCAAAATATCTCTTCAATTTAACCACTTAGAAGAGTAGTAACCAAACTATAAAAATGAATTATCAGCTTGACAATCACAACTTAGATGAAGAAAACATTATTTTGGTTGATGTTTCAGAAGTTTGGATTCATGGTCTGCCAATTCTATTGCTCTGGACCCGAAGTGAGACAAAACATTGTGCTGGAGGAAAGCTGATCACCTCGTGGCATTTGTAGTGGAGAGAGGGGGCAGAGATGGAGTACACCAGGGACAATTTACAGTCTCTGATTGGATACTTCCAGTGATCAACTTTCTGAAGCACACATCACCATTCAAATTATTAATCCATCAGATGGACTAATCCACTAATAAGGTTACAGTTCTCATAATCCAATCTTTTTACCACTGCACATTCTGTATTGCCTAACACATGAGCTACTGGGGAACATTCCATAACCAGACCACAATAAGCAGTCAAAAAATCTGAATGATCAGCTTCAGCTCATTGGTTCAGCTTGGGTCAGATGCTCATGACTGAACTAGTCATTTTAGCTAAGAGGGTTGCCTTTATATAGCTATACTTGTAGCTTTGGCTGAGGTTGCAGAATGGGAGAGGATATGAAAACACTCTCTGCAAAATAAATATAGTGGAGACAAGAAGACAAATTAACATCCCTACTAGAGAAAAATTAACAGTATTTAATTTGCTAAAAATCTAATTAAGTACATGTTTTACCATGGTTTTCAACAAAGGACAATGTGTTGGCTATGCTTATAAAACAGAGAAGTAAAACACACAACAGAAAATAACCAAAATACAAAGATGAAATTCCTATGTAGGAGTTATTAACTGGCTAAATGCAGTGAAAGGCATTACTTTGAGGACACATGTACATTAAAATAATTAAGAAAATGTTCATTGTACATTTTAAAAATGGGTGGTTAGTCATAGAAGCAAATCCTCTACCCAATCCGCTTCTTGATGATATCACTGAGAAATAAACCAGGAAATCAAGCACAGTTATCTTCAGAGGTATCCACATATTTTTCAGAGAAATAAATATAGTTCTGCAAGAGTGCCCATTATTACTCTCTTGTTATTATATATACACATGTATATATAAATATATTTACAGATATATTTATACATTATCAATTAAATTATAATTTTACCTCCTGTTTTTACACCCAAAGAACATCCCTTTAATGTGCACAAATGAGCAAGTTATAAAGCATTCAAGCTAATGTCTATTTAAACCTGTATATATAAAAGCTGGTGGTGAAGCTCAGTTGTAGGGCACTTGTCAAGCAAGCATGGAGCCCTGGGTTTGATCCCCAACATTCAGCCCCCCAAAATGAGACCTTTTATTTTATTATATGTATATATGTTAACTGTACATATAATACATAATAGATGTGTGTATAAAATAAAAATCACATAATGAACATTTCGATTTCTAAAAAACAGGATTTTCGTACAAAATTCAAATGACTTTTCCAGAACAACATCCTGAATACGAGGCAGAGCTGAGAAACTCTCATTTTCTCTATGTTGTGAGACATTTAGACATATATAACTCATTATTCTATCATTGATATTTATATTTAAATATATTTATATTTAGATAATATATATAAATAAAAATTATTTTACTATCAGTTAACTGAACATTTCAAATTTAAATTTTTTTATCTTTCTATTAGACTTGCCAGTGACTGTTTTTTTTATTATAGATTTTCCACAAAGAATTTACAGTTTGATATTTTTAAATTTTACTCAATATCCATTTTATAACTCATTATATTCTAGCTTTATTATTTTGGACCCCTTTCATCTGGTTTTCATAAAATTATTTGTTTCTATTTTATAAAAGTTTTACATAAAATACCTAATCCACATATTTTTTTTTCACATACAATCATAAGTCATTTACAGACATGGATTATCACTAAAGCAAGCTGAATTACATTCCTTACATTTTCATATGAAGTATTATGTCACTTCTTTTGCAAATATATTGAAATTTATATTTCTAATCTCTTTCATCACCCATCTTTATTGTTATCTGTTCAAAGTATTACAGAATTCAAGTTTTATTTCAATTATTATTCTCAATCCTTTGCAGGAAGAGCAAAGCAGGAGGTATCACAATAACAAACCTTCAACTATACTACAGAGGAATAGTAACAAAAACAGCATGGTATTGGCACCAAAATAGACAGGTAGACCAATGGTACAGAATAGAAGACACAGAGACAAATTCACATAAATCTCATACTAGACAAAGGTGCCAAGAACATACAATGGAAAAAAGATAGCCTCTTTAACAAATTGTGCTGGGAAAATTGGAAATCCACATGCAGCAAAATGAAACTAAACCCATATCTCTCACCCTGCACAAAACTCAACTCAAAATGGATCAAGGACCTAGGAATTAGACCAGAGACCCTGCAGCGAACAGAAGAAAAAGTAGGACCAAATCTTCATCATGATGGCTTAGGACCACACTTCCTTAATGTGACTCCGAAAGCACAAGATATAAAAGCAGAAACCAATAAATGGGATGGATTCAAACTAAAAAGCTTTTTCTCAGCAAAGGGAACAATCATTCTTAACTTTATTATATTTTGATAAGTGAATATGGCCCTAACATTTCTGCCTAATAATATTGATAGAGATATTCTTTATGTTCTAATATGGAATTAGTGTTGTTATATTATCAATTGAACAACATAAAATGTATAAAAACCTAGATTGATGAATAATGTAGTAACTTGAGTATTGGTTCTTCTTACCTGAAAAGGTAAAAGTCATCCATAATTGAGAAAAAGAAAATAAATCCTATTGCTAATCAGACTATAGCAGACATTTAAGGTCATAAGCAAAGTCTGCATAAAACAAAGTTTTCTCCCAGGACCACACTACAACCAGCACTGAACGTACTAAAATTGCTTCATGAACGTACCCAGTTCAGAGCTGCTCAAACTCTGAAAAATTCCCCTTCCTGTTTCTGACTATGGAGATGAACCATGGCTCTTGTCTGTTCTCCCTGGCCACCACACCTTAATAATCCCAACTCTGTTTGACTACAAGTGTGTCCCTACTGCTCTTTATCTAATGACTTTGCCTTCCTCACTCCAATTCCACAAAAGAATGGAAACTACATTTACTAATTATTATAATATACAGTAATGTGAGAAAATCCACAAGAGTATTAAATATGATTAAGGTAGCCAGTAGCAACCCACATTCTAGAAATACTGTTCTATAAATTGCTGGTGAAATAAAACCAAAGGAAGACAAGGAGGACAGGTTAGTAATTTTCCTCATTGTTTTTCTTTTGATTTCTTTTTGACTTTATAATAACCTCATACAATGTGAACATGGTGCTTCAGCATGGGTCTCTGTAGAGCTTCTTTGGGTTCAACACAGTGCTGGCTGGGTCTGTGACTCAGTTAAGTTCAGCTGTGTCATTTACCATGTGACGTTGGGACTTCATCTCAGTTTCCTCAGCATTAAGGGATACTATGTGCCTGTCAAGTGGGTCTTGAAATCAAGACAGCCAACTGTTGAAGGAAATCGAAATCTTTTAACTTTCTGTACAATGTGCCCATTATCATTATTTCTAGCTACTAAATTTTGTAGCTAGATGAACAAAGATCCAAGAAAAGATGAGAGATCTTCCCATTTGTTACTTATCAGCAGTGGCTTTAGAAAAAGTAACTTTTCCTTACCTCTTTTGAGGAGGAACATAATTGTGCCTAACCCATAGGAATGTATGAGAGATTAAATTACTGATGCCCTATGTACTGTGTAGGAACCCCCTGGACACATGACAAGTACTTAACTGTGGGAAGCCCTCCTTATCTAGCAGAATCAGGAGTTCCCTGCCTAGTTTCCCTGAGAGAATGGCTCCCCTAACTCCACCCTATCCTGTCCATCACGGAAGCTCCTCCAGGTCTTGCCCCAGTTGGGCTACTCCAGGTTGTTGTTAGAGGGTAGAGCTGGTATGGCCAGACCTGTCATGTCCTATCTCATTTAAAAAGAGTATTGGCTCTTGGGTGTTTATTGAGTAGATAAGTTTATGGGTAATAGATTGAAAAACAGTCAATACCATCCTCCAGCAGTTAACCCTTTTCTCATCCATATGGGATATAGCAGAGAGGCCCTCCACACTTAGCTAACTGTTATCTTTGGAGGGGTTTCTTTGAACCAGAGTCCAATTCCAAGTCTGGTTCTCCTCCACAAACCTCTTACTTTACTTTGGAAATGAATGAAAATAGGTAACTTTTAAATGTGTTCTTTAAATTATGAATTGTGCTATGCTGGTGAACAGTGAACCATACATAATATTTGAGGAGGCATTTCCACTGTCTGGACCCTACACTACACATATATTTTCTTCATTTCTTGAGAAGTTTATTTGCAAGTTTTAATGTTTCACCCTCAAATAAAACCCTCTATAGTGAGGATAAAGCACTCTAAAGACAGTTTTGTCCTTCTTAGAATCTTTAGACCGTCTCTGGTTTAGTTGGCTCTGAGTGTCACTTTGCTACTATGGATACCTACCATCTCTTACCAGGATTTATCAGTAAACCTCCTAACAGTGGTTTTAAGACTAGCGCTAACAGAAGGGAAGTCAAACTGTAATAATGCCATTATTAGTAAAGGAAAAACAACTTTTTGCTGTGGCAGGTGAGTTCTGAGCAGCATAACTGTGTATAAGTTGCACTATTTGGTATGGTTTTTTTCCTTATCATAATCCTTTAAACATTCATTGAGTTCTTATTCTCCAACTGTAAATTCTGCTTCCAAAATCCCACAATTAGAGATAATTTAGGGTTCCAAATCTTCTCTCCCACATGTCACTTGTCATCTAGATCTTAAGTATAACCCAAATAAATGTCATTCTGTCTGGGCCCCACTGAACAAGCAGGGAAGCATCTGGGGTGGAAAAGATCCACTACAGAGGAACATACTATGTTCCCGCATATTGGCAAAGGAACCCCTCACCTACTTGACAGAATGACCGTGGCTCCTATTGCCCTATGAGTTACAGGTGTTTTAGGGGCTTTTCCTTGACAATATCGGATGACAGTCTTTACTTTGAAACATGAATGACAAGCCAGGGAGCGATTGTGAATACCTGATTGGAAAATCATGTAACAAACTGGATACAATCTATTTCAGCTAACTTTAACAATTCATAATTAATATATGGAGAGACCCTAGTATTAACTCCAATCCCATCTCTCTTAGGGATTATGGGAGTTCTAAGTTTGACATACCTGAGAAAAATTCCTCTATGATAGCCTTACTTGGACCTTCATTTTCAAAACTGATTCAGTGGCCTTTAAGATCACCCCGATTGAAGGGCTCATACACAGGTAATTTTAAAAAAATCTCCCTCTAATATATGCATTTACCTCCAGGTATTTCCCAGATTCTATTCTGTACACACAGACCCATGTGTAGATCCCTTTCTTGTTCTATGCCTGCCCTTTCGGTCTTGATAAGTGGAGCCTTACAGAGCCCTCTGGCCAGTTTAAGGCTTAGGTGCAATCTCCAGTCCTTCTTAATACATTTCATTCCTCCCCTTAATCTTGTCCCTGAAAGCCACCACAAAGGATATGGCTTCTTGCTGGCACCAAACAGAAGGATACCCTCCTCTTTCACTCTGATAGTCTGTTGACACCTCTGCCATTCCACACTCTTCACTGATCCATGTCAGATTTTCATTCCTGAGAAAAGAATTCTCAGTCAGACTATAGCCTCCCAAATTTCAGATGAACAATAAATACAGTTGTCAGATAAAATCAGAATCCCCTTTTAAATGTGAATTTCAAATGTGGGGAAAAAGGTACACTCATACATTGCTGGTGGGAATGCAAAAACTGGTGCAAATATAATGGAAAGCAGTGTGGAGATTCCTCAGAAAACTTGGAATGGAACCACCCTTTGACCCAGTTATCCCACTCCTCAGTTTATACCCAAAGGACTTAAAATCAGCATACTACAGTGATGCAGCCACATCGGTGCTTAATTCACAATAGTTAAAATATGAAATCAACTTAGATGTCTTTCAACAGATGAATGGATAAAGAAAACATTATATATATATATATATATATATATATGTATATATGTATATATGATGGAATACTACTCAGCTTTAAAGAAGAATGAAATTCTGGCATTTGCTGGTAAATGGATGGAGTTAGAGAATATCATGCTAAGTGAAATAAGCCAAAATCAAAAAACCAAAGACTGAATGTTTTCTCTGATATGTGGATGCTAATTCACAATGGTGGGGAGAGGATAGGGAAAAACAGAGTTATTTTAAATAGGTAGAGGGAAGTGAAGGGAGGGGAAGGGATAGGGGATAGGAAGGAGAGTAGAGTGAAACATTATTACCTCATATACATGTATGACTGCATGATCCATGTGATTCTACAATATGTGTAATCAGAAAAATGAGAAATTACACAACATTTATGTATGATCTATGAAAATGTATAAATGCATTCTGTCATGTACAACAAATTAGAACAAATACAAAAATTTTAAAAATTAAAAAATGTGAATTTCAGATATAAAAAATGAATTAAAACTTTTTATTCAGTGTTTAACTACATTAGTAGATATTGACCTGAGTTCCCAAACTTTATTTTTTATTAACTGCATCTGGCAGACCTAACCATAACATAGTTCCCTTTCTGTAGCTATTGAAGTTACTACTAGCTACTGCACTCTCAAATTGCCTATGAGATCTGAAGACTGAAGAAATGCAAGCCTCTCAATTCTACTTGGCAAATCATTGTGACTGCCAGAGGTGTGTCCTTGTCCATGGGCTAAAGCACTTCCATGAGGGGGATTGTCATAGACCTTTCTGGATTGTCAGGGAAAAGAAAAAGGTTCTGTGTTTGAGAGCTGCCTAAAATCATCACCCGTCACCTCCACTGCTCAGATCATATTTATCTTACCTAACTAAGAATACTAAAATATGATCTGCTATATTCTTAATGTTCCTATACCTTCAAAAATTCATATATAGATAATCTTTAAAGTGATTGTATTAGGATGTGGGGCCTATGCCAGGCACTAAATCTGCCTACCCCTTCTTCATGGACTTCTGGTCCCCAGAACTATGAGAAATAAATTTCAGTGTCTACAGGTGTTTTAGTTAGAATTTCTTTGCTGTGACCCAAATACCTGACAATAACATCTTCGATAAGGAAATGTTTATTTGGGGCTCTGATTTCAGGGGTTCAGTTCATGGTTGGCTGACATCATTGCTCTGGGCCTGAGATGAGGCATTATGGTGCAAGGGTATGGTGGAGGAAAGCTGCTCAGCTCAGGCAGCTGAGGAGAAATGAAAGGGGGACGGGCAGGAAGGTGAATGGAGAAGAGAGAGCAAGAGCCCAGGAGGAGCCAGGAACAGAAAGGAGAAAAATCCCCAAGGTCATGCCCACAGTTACCTACCTTCCCTAGCTATGCCCCATCTACTTACAGTTACCACCAATACAGTAACCTTTCAAATTCTTAACCCACCAAATAGATCAGCACACTGATGGATTCTCATCATCTAATCTTTTTAGCTGTAAATATTCCTGCACTTTCTAACAAGAGCTTTCTCCAGAGACACCTCAAGTCCAAACCATAATAAGAAGTTATCTTGATCTATGGTATTTTTGTTGTAGTAGCCTGAACAGACTAAGAAACTCCAATGTCCTCCTTGATAAGACCTCTTGGAGTGTGTATTGTGCTAGCATCTGAGTCAGTCCTGAACTCGTGGGACAGGGCAGGGATTGCATTGAGTATATCCTGACTCATCAGTCAGCAGCCTTAGTTCAGGATATGTACAAAACTGATGCTTTCTTCATTCTGTGATCTCCTTTCCTTCCTTCTCAAAGGGTGTTTTGTTTTACCTTCATTTCCTGGAAGGAACATGCTGTGTTGCGAGCTTCTGTATTTCCATGCAGCGGGAAGAGAGTCTTACACACATATACTACTTTGCTGTTCCTTACCTTTAGCTTTAAGCCTACTTAAAGACTTTCTTCCGCAGAATTTCTCCTCCTCACTAATGTGTCCTCTTTGCTGTATGTCTTCCTCTTCTTCCTCTTGCTTCTTCTTTTGCTTCCTCCTCCCCTTCTTCCCTCTGCTCCTCAGCATTCTTCCAAGCACAAAGGACAGCAGGAAATATATAGGCTTTGCCATTGAATAGATATGGGGGTAAATTTCTGCTCAATTACTTACTAGACAAGACTTTGAGAATATTGCCTGCTCTGTGTCTTCTTATCTGAAATGAAGAAAATAAAGTATATGACTCTGAAATTGCTGTGAAGATTAAATGAGGTAATGCATATAGAATTTCTGACATGTAGTAGTTGCTTAATAAATACAGCTGCCTTTCCTTTCCTGTTGTCCAGCAATACAAGGTACAAATGTTATAAATAAATGAAAGAGTTTCTCACACTAATATGTGAACATAGCTAGTTAACTCCTAGGCCTGCTTCCTCTTTGAATATATAGTATAGTTTCATAGTAATATTACATGGAGTCACTACTTTCCAATTCCCAAACCATCTCAAATTATAGTCATTTGACCTACCGCCATTGCCTCCCAGGTGATTTAGTTGCTGCTTTAGTCCAAGCTTGCATAGTATATTAAATCCATTCCCTCCCTCAGACTCTCCCATTCCTTTTGGTCTTATTGTCTAAAAGGTCTATCTTCTCTGTCCATGACTTCAACTGTATCTCTACTGGGTTAACTTTACCCTTTCCAACTTGCCAGAGTACCTGTCATGCATGTATAAGTGATTATGTCCCCTATTTCTACTGAGTATCTTCCAGCCCCTTCCCATTAGTCTAAGTATATAAATAAGTTTTTAGCATGGCCTGCAATATCTGCCTCCTTGCATCTCTGGTCCTCCCAGCATCACCTTGTACTAATCACTCATTCAGTCAATCAGGCAAGAAATATTTGTTAAGCACTTACTGTGTGTCAGGAACATTCCAGAACTGCATGTGGAAACATGCAAAGCAGAGAAATTCATTATTTTTTATAGATCTTAATTCAGTTAACTGTACCTTTACACAGGAAGTGAAATACAACTGAAAAATAATGTAATATTTAATGGTGAGATATGTTCTGAAAAAGAATGAAGCTTGAAAAGAGGAATTTACAGTTCCATCACTCTGCACAGTTGATATTTTCCCACCATCCTCCTTTCTTGGGAGACCCTTGTGAATGTCATTTTCTGTGCTGGAAATGCTTTCTGCAATGCATTGTATAACTTTATTTATCTTCATTATTTCAGTTCAGTTATAACCTTCTAACTTCCTCAGGTGAACTTGCACTTTCCTTCCACCTTGCTTTGCCTCCTCCCACCCTTCCAGAGTACCATGAAAACATTCCCAATGTTCTCTGTCTTCCCTGGCCATAATTCTTTCTTTCATAGGGCTTTTCTCAGTTTGGAATGATCCTATAGAGAGATTATTTAATATGCATCCTCACACTAGAATGTAAGCTTCACAAAAACAGGGACATTATCTAGTTTTTGCACCACCTCCAGTCTCAAACCCCTGAACAATGACTGGCATGTAATAATTCCTCACAAATGTTCATGAAAGAGGAAGAAGGAGCCACAACATCATGCAGTAATCATGGTATTCACTTGCAAAGAGTCATACCAACGTTAATAATGAGACAGCAGAACAGGGAGGAACTGAATTCAACCTTATTTCTATCCCAGGTGCCTAGGGTCAAAACTGTTTCAAGAATTTCTGAAAATATTACAGTACTTTTCTGTATAGAGTTTTTGAAATCCCCGAGCTATAACCAGTAGGGGATTCTTCTACTTATTCTGTAAAACTAAGAAATGAGCTTAAGTAAATACAGAATAAATCTTGTCCTAAAGAACAAAACTTTCCTGTGAAAATGAAATTTCCCTACCTACGTTAACCAAGTCCCTAACTGTTATGATTTGGATCTGAAATGTCCTCCCAAAAGCTCCTATTTTGAAAGCATGTCATGTGGCAGATTTCAGACTTGGGGCTATTAGGAAATGATCAGATTGTAAGGGTTATGTCTTCACCAGTGGATGCATCCACTTGATGGATTAATAATTTGAATGTACTACTGGGTGGTAAATGCCGGTAGGTGGGCCATGACTGGAAGAAGTGGGTCACTGGGGTGTGGTCTTAGCTACTATATTTGTCACGGGCCCCTTTCTCTCTCTCTCTCTCTCTCTTTCTCTCTCTCTCTCTCTCTCTCCTTCCTGCTTGCCACAAACTGAGCAGCCTTCCTTTACCACACCCTTCGGCCGGGATGTTTTCTGCCTTACCTCAGGCCCAGAGCAATGGAGTCAGCCAGCCACGGTCTGTGATTTCTAAGACTGTGAGCCCAAATAAACTTTTGCTTCTCTAGGTTGTTCTTGTCAGTTATTGTTTGTCACACAGATGAAGATGAAAAGCTGACTAACACACTGGACTTTTCACATTATATCAAAATGCTTAAAAAGAAGTGTAAACTTGCCGTCTGGAATTCTTGGCTAGATAATGAAGTTTTGCTTTGCTTTACTGAGAAAGTTAAAATACACCTTGCTTTTTCCACCCCAGTCCGTGTCCTCTCTGTACTACTGTATACTTCAGTTAGAGTTGAAGGATGCATTGTGCCTTCTGTTTCCTTCATTTTCCAGCTCCCACATCCTAGGTCCAGAATAAACTGTTTGATGTAAAGACACTGGGAATTTGAGTGGGGCTGGCAGATTTGTGATTCAGGTGGTAGAGGAAATGGCCACCTTTCCCAGGTTGGACAGCAGCTGCCCACGATGCCGAATCACCCTGACACCATCTGCTTGGCTGACCCACTAATCTACCAGCCTGTTTTCATGAACACCAGAATTGTTTCCCATTGGAGATTTCTTCAAACATCCCCTACATCCATTAAAGACTAAAGAACAGATGGTGATTTCTTGAGACAGTGAAGGATTTAACTGATTCATTACTCATGTAGGAAACAGTGATAACAACCAATTGGACTTTACAAGCCTTGGCTTACTTTTCTTTGAGGTTGTCAATTCCCAGTATGTTAGGAGATTTCCATTGTAGAAAATGGAAATATGCTTCAGATGATGAAGATTTGTAAGGATGCCACAGGAAGTGAGCAAGCAGAGGGATCTGTCTCAATAATGTCAAGGTCAAGTTTTAGACTTGGTGTCTGACACCATTCAGATGACAGAACGGCTTTAAGGACACTCAGTAAAACTAGTGTGGTTTGACAACATACGCCAAGCAACTCAGGAAACAATAGTTGGCATTTCACTCCTAACAAAGAAATTTTAGGGATTTAATAGCAGCTTGTTTACTTAGTTATTCTGACATGGTATTAGAAAGATGTGCTTATACTTGTCTAATAATTTTACCACACTCGTTATTTTTCTCTCACCCTGCCTTTCTATTTCTATAGGTTTTCTTGCCTTCTCTCTCTAACTCTTCCTTTCATTGATCACCAAACTCTCTAAGACAGAAATTAATGAGGCAAGTGTTTTTTTGGCGGGGAGCAGAGGGAAGTTCATACTGGGATTGAACTCAGGGCCACTCAACCACAGAGCCACGTCCCCAGTCTTATTTTTATTTTATTTTGAAACAGGGTCTCACTGAGTTGCCTAATGCCTCACTTTTGCTGAGGCTAGCTTTAAATTCATGATCCTCCTGCCTCAGCCTCCCAAGCTGCTGGGATTACAAGCATGTGTCACTATGCCTGGCTGATGCAAGTGTTTCATGATCCATTGTTTGAGCACATGCTCTGGGCATTCTTATGACAACCTACTGTTTAATTAACCCATTAAAACTAAGTCATAACTATTTCTCCTTGACCCAAGCGTAGGCTCCTGATACAATCCACACTAGCAAGGTTAGTGGGTTTGCAGAATAGCAAAGAATAGCACAACAAATTGTGTACAAGATCACCCTGAGGAACTCTGTTTAGGAGACTAGGAGTAAAAGATATCCTGAGCTTCATGGAGTATTTAATATACTAGTAAGTCATTTTTCTTTTCCACTGCAACTGGTAATAACTTACTTTTCATTTCTGGTTCAAATCTTTAAAAATCTGTCAATGAACACAAAAAACCTTGCTCAGGAGGTAGTTGAATGATGACTTCTTCAGAGCTTAGGGAGCTGTTTGGAAAATTTGCAGTGGTTCACAAAGAATCTTCCATTACACATGCCTCTAGGTCCTTGGGGCCTGGCTGAACCTTGCCAGCTCATTTTGGAAGCAATCTCCTGACTAAGTAAATTCCCCCTGACTCCTGGCAGGGTAACACAAAGTAAGGGAAAGATGAGAAGGTAGATCGACCTTAGTTTAAATGAGCATTCTGTCAGCAACAAACACACACATCACTCAGCCTCTCTGAGGTGCAGTTAACTTATCTGAAAAAAGGAGGTGGGTATATAGTTCATGTAAGATGATATACACAAAACATCTAGCACAGAACTTGAACTAATGCATATTAGTTCTTTTTCTCTGTGTGGCCTATTCTGAACTCACTGAACACCTCTTGCAGACTTCCTCTGTTAGTTAACCAGTAGTGGGCTCTTCTAATTGTTGTATATCCCTGCATCAAACTCTGTGCTTCACATGTGGATGCTGGTACTGCAGCTTCTGCTCCCAGAGGGTCAGCACACTATGCTGCAAAGGAGCACACTGAGGGACTCAGGGGACGCATTCATGGAACTCTGGTGGGCCAGGCCCTGGACCAGCATGATGCCCCCTGTGTTAGTCAGGTTCTCCAGAGAAACAGAACCAATAGGAGATATATATGTGTGTGTGTGTATACACACAAACACACACACACACACATGCACACACATACATGCATATACACACATCAATGTACATAAATGTGCACACATATACATTTATATATCTCCTATTATATAAAAGAGATTGCCATATGGTGATATAAATGTGTATAAAATGAAAATATGAATAGTAAGTATAAAACAATCTCCACTATTCCATGATTCTATATAATCCCATGTGACAATTCCTATAATAAATCTCCATGTTTATAAATACATATATATAGATTTATCAATTTTATATATAACTGCGTATGGATTTTTTGTCTTTATCATCTATCCTTACCTATCTATCTATATATTCACACATATAAAGAGATTTATTAGGGGATATGCTCACAGGATTAGTAAGGCTCACAGGATTATGGACACCAAGAAGTTCCATGATTTTCTGCCTGCAATCTGAAGAACTAGAAACCCGATGGTGGAACAGACTGAGTGTAAAGGCCTGTAAAGGAAGGTGGGGGTGTGTTAAAACGTAAATCCAGAATTGAATTTGAAGGCCTGAGAACCAGGAGCACTGATGTCTGAACTCTGGAGAACATGGCTGTCACAGCTCAGAGAGCAAGTGGGTTGGCTTTTTCTCCTCGCTTTTTGCTATTTTCAGACCTTAAGGGATTGAGTGATACCTATTCCCCTTGGGGAGGGCAGACGCGTTTTTACTGAGTCTTATGATTCAAGTGTCAATTTCTTTGGGCAATGTTCTTACAGGCACAGAAACACTGTCTTACCTGCTATCTGGGTACCACTTAGCCCAGTCAAGCTGAGACGTAAAATCAACCATCACAGTCCATTGTATAAAAATCCTGGTATAAAAGTCACAATATGAGAGGTCATGACCTTGGTGATGAATCGCTTTCTATACCTGTTTGGAGCCCCGGATCCCACCCTGACATGTCCCCCAGATGTAGAACTTGCTGATTTGAAGTCTTATATTCCACTTCTGAGTTTTCCCTCTTAGAACACTGAATACTCCACACTGAAAGGATTCTAAAGAGAAATCGCAAACAAAAATCTTTTGGATTACTACTTACGCCATCAACCTCTAATTAGTGTGGTTTCAGGGATCAAAAATTCATATACAATCCCAAATACAGTGCCTGATGTCAAGATTTTGTTATTTAAACCAAAACAGACTCTTTGGACTTTAGGCAGATGCCAACTCCTAATGGATGTGGTTTGTACACATTCTTCAACACTAGGTTTTATCTGTGTATAAAGAGAATTCAAATTAATAGGAAATTTTTGGATGATGTGGCTTCTGAATTTCTGATTAAAATATGTTTCTTTTAAAATGAGCCTATTCATTATATATCTTGGAATTTTTAAAATTGTATGATTATAAAGTCTTATTGGGTCCTTGATAAGTATGTGTTTAATGAGTTGGTCATTTTGGCTATTCTTGGTGTTAAGAACTACCCTAGAATATTGTTCCTATGCAATATCACCTTCTTTGATTACAAGGTATTTTGGTCACTCTTTCCTAGGACTTCCACTCTTTATGTTCACGAAGATATTAAAGTAGTTACTCTGTTCTCAGTTTTAGGCCTTCTACTCATACCTTCTCTCTGAACTCAAAATTGCAATGCATGCTTCTGAA
The DNA here is from genome assembly GCA_020662805.1 of Glaucomys volans. NCBI lineage: Eukaryota > Metazoa > Chordata > Mammalia > Rodentia > Sciuridae > Glaucomys > Glaucomys volans. The sequence goes on from JAJEJO010000404.1 coordinate 368,816, forward strand.
TATGAAAATAGTAAGACCAGTGTAAATAAAGCAGACAGAAGGAAATAATATACTTCAAATGCAGAATAACATAAAGGTAAAGTAAAAGCTATTGAAAATATAATTATTATTCTTCTGCACACCTGGATAAAATTGATTTATGGCAATCATTTGAAAAGCAATAGAAAGAGAAATGCAAATTCCATAAGGAAGAATGAGTAAGCAGACAGAATATAAATGAAGAAGCAACATTTCCCAATTCCTTGCTAAAGAATACTACAATCCCAAATGGGATGAAGATAGAACAAAATAAAAATACCCAAGACCAATGTCTTCTAATATTAAGATATAAAATCCTAAATAATATGATATCAGCATCTTATGTAAAGAATAACAGCAAAAAGTTTATTCAGCAAGTGACCATATGGTTTGACACTGGCTATTGTATTAATATAATTCATCACAGTTATGGGTTAAAAATGTTAAAGCTAATTATGTTACCCTCATCTCAGAAAGAGGTAGACACTACATTTAAAAAGAGATCACAGCTGGGCATGGTGGTGTACACCTGTAATCCAGCAATTCAACAGACTGAGTCAAAGAGGATTGCAATTCGAGGCCAGCCTTAGCAACTTAGTAAAGAGACCCTGTCTCAAAATAAAAATTAAAAAGGGCTGGGGAGGTAGCTTAATAGTAAAGCACACTGAGTTCAATTCCTGGTACAAAAATAGGTGAATAAATGAATGAGTGAATCAATCAATAAATCACTCCTGAAGATATTAAGAGAATTGACTACAAACAAACTTTAAATATTCATGATATCCTGGGTTGACTGCTGCTATCAATTTGCCGTGTATATTTTTAGATAATTTTCTGGGCAACAATACATCTATCTGCATACATACATATACCTATAGCAATATAGAGTCAATGTTTTCTGTATTATTTAGGTTTTCCTGTTTTAAAAATACAAACACTCCAGGGCCGAGGATGTAGCTCAGAGTGTTTGCCTAGCTTTCTCAAAGGCCTTGGGTTCAATCCTGAGTCCACACACACATAAACCAAAATGAAAATCCTCCTCTATACACAGCAAAATGTAGTTTTTTTTAAAAAAAGAATGCATTTATTACCACTCAGGAGTCAACAATTTTAAAGTCTGTAAGGTAGACAGCTACTGAATTAGATGGAGCTTTCTTGCATATGCAGGAAACCAGAATATAGCTAAAATATGCATTTGTGACAATAACATTTTTTGATAAAGGCAATTCAGAAGCAGAAAATGGAGGAAAAATAATTTCAGTGTATCCCTTACCTTTTCTGCCCAAGGAGATGATAATAACTCTTCTTAACCAGAAACAGGTCTTTCCAACCCAAAGACAGTACCAGAAGAATCTACAAACAAACCTTATTCCATCAGTTTCTCTCCACATATTTACCTTCCCACAGTTTCCTGCCTTTGGAAGTCCAAATCTGCTTTCCTGTGTCCTGTCATTTCTCCACAGATTTCTGGTTCTTTGTTGAAGTGCCACATAAGCCAAGGGGTTCAGTGCCACTGCTCTGAGTTACTTTTCACTCAGATTTCTTGTACGTGAGGTGTACTGTGCATGTTCATGAACCTGCTTGTCTTTTCCTTGTAAATCTGTTTATTGCAGAGGTGCAACTCCACTACCAACTTAGCACAGTTTAGGGAGAAATGAAATTTTCTCTCCAACACATTGCCAGGAACTGTTCAGCTCTGGGCTTGTCCAAGACTCTTTATATCATGCTCTACAAAGTTACATTGCAAAGAGGCATTTAGACAGAGAGGGAGATAATAGCAGCCATTTCTTATAAACTTTGTAGCACAAAATCCAGAATACTGCATCACATGCATGTATTCAGATAAAATTTTGAAGAAATACAGTGCTTGTATAAGACAAAAAATGCTTAGTGAGCTGGGAAGAGAAGTATTTCTTTAAAATGATAGAAGACATAGAACTCAGGCAAATAATCAATAATATGATTAAATGGTAAAATATTTAGTGATTCCTATTAGAATGAACTTAAGACAGGGATCCCTTCACCATTGCTAAGGTGAAGTTAATAGACTCCATGGGGTGCCCCCTCTTTTGGTCTTTCCTCTCTGCCTCCCAATTGCTAATGGACCACAATTTAAGCAGTTTATTTCCAGTGCAGCTTTGATTAAAGAGTATGAAGGCAATTTCTTAAAGGGTGATTTACTAGTAAGATGCCATCAACAGGGGTGGTTTTTGGGAGTTGGTTTTCTTAGTAGAGGAGAAATTTAGCTATAAATCTGCTGGTCTTGTAGCATGGCCAGTAATTTTTTTAAATATAAAATTAAGATAATCTAATTCTAATGATGGTTTGGTTATCTATCACTCAGTACATGAATCAAAGGAAAGTTTGGAATTTCTTTCTGTTGAGTATGAGTACCTGGCATTTTATTTATATTATTGCAAATGCAGATTAACATGTTCTTCATTGAAGAAAAGGTAATTGGTTTGAGTTGATGATATAAATACAAACTTTGGTGTAGTATAGTACTATGGTACAAAGTTCATACATAATTAAGAAAACCTTGGAGCAAAAACATGTTTGGACTTGGCTGTGGGACACATATAATTCATAATGCTATCCAAACAAGCTTTAAAGCTGTAGCAATCCAAATAGAAGTTATAATTGTAGAAATTTACATATATCTTTTATACACACACTTAGAGTAACTGTAAAACTTTCATGATGATTCAAATTATGAATACACAAATTACATTAACACAGCGCTACATGATTTTTGTCTTTGTTGCCCATTATATTTGGGGTGTTAAAATCACTTGAAGCTTTAAAAATCACACTTTGTAAATCAACCTTAGATTTTCAAAATTGTATGGAACTTTCTTTTTTTATTTTTGGTAAATGATTTTTTCATCCTTTGGTAGTAATTTCTTTTAAATCTGTTAGAAATTTTTATTCAAAAATACAGAAAGTAATTATTAAAAAGAAAGCCTACACACTAAAATGTATCCTTCCCATAATCCAAGACTTGGGAAGCTGAGACAGGAGGATTGCAAGTTCAAGGGCAGCCTTAGCAAATTAGGGAGGCTCTTAGCAACTTAGTGAGACTCTATCTCAAAATAAAAAATAAAAAGGACTGGAGATGTAGCTAAGTGGTCGTGAAGCACCCCTGGGTTTAATCTCCAGTGCAAAAAAAAAAAAAAAAAAAAAAAAAACACCAAGGAGGAAATTAACACGATAACAATGAAACCTCAGGCAGTTTAAGATTTTGAAATTCTACAATGATTGTCAGAGAAAAATCTAGTCAAGGTGCTGACAATTTCATATTTGCTAACAAAAATCTTTATTTTTTTCATTTTAAAATGTATTATTTTTTATATATATTACAGTATATTACAGTAGAATGTATTTTGACATATTATACATATATGGAGTATAACTTATCCTAATTAGGTTCCCATTCTTGTGGTTGTATGATGTGGAGTTTCACTGGTTGTGTATTCATATATGAACATAGGGAAGTTATGTCCAATTCATTCCACTGTCTTTCCTATTCCCCTCCCTTCCCTGCATTCCCCTTTGTCTAATCCACCCCACCACCCACATTGTGAGTTAGCATCCGCATATCTGAGAGAGCAGTTGGCCTTTGGTTTCTTGGGATTGGCTTATTTCACTTAGGATGACAGTCTCCAGTTCCATCTAACAAAAGAACTTTAAGGAAGACTTCAGAAAATTTATGCATGTTAATAATAATCACCATACTAAAATTATTTTTGAAGTATTTTCAGAAAATGTGTCTTTTTAGGAAGTAGTAGAAACATATTTAAGTATATTATATACATTACTACAAATAATCCCACCCATTATTTTTCATACTCATTTAACCAATATAAAGAAGCTTTTAAAAATATTGCATCAAAGTATAAAGAATTTTATTGTTAAAATAGTTTTAAAATGGAAATGTTACATAATTCCAACAACATAGGAAAAATGTTTGTCATTCAATAAACACAGAGTTTAAGAAGTCAAATAATATAAATTATTATATTAATATCTTTTTCTTCTTAAGATGTTTTCTTATGAAAGATAAATTTTATGGCTATCTTACTAAGTGCCACACAGCTTAATTAAACAATGTCACATAGATTTTGCCACATGGAGGTCAAAATTGACATTATCAGATGAATGACTCTTGATGGCAAGAGCTTAAAAATGATGAGTACTAGAAAATATTTGAGAGTTAATGGTAATCAAACAATAGTAAACTTTATTTTAAAAGTTTATCTTAAATGAAGGGAAGAAATAAAAAAAAAGAAAAAGCACCATATTTTATACATATCAATGCTTATCACATATCAGTGTTTCTGAAATTCAAATGAGTCTCATAATCGCTTTTAGCCAGGAAACGGCCACCATGCAGCAGCTGCTGCTGGCTTCCCCACAACTTGCATGGAGCTCTTCATGGCTAGAGCAGTTTAACTATGTGCATCTTTGATGTTTAACCAGGTGGAATTAAATTATTTAAAAAGTCTTTTAAAAGGACTAACATGATTTTAAGTCAAAATGAAAATGCATATTCAGTAAGGCATACAGATACTTCATTAAGTTATAAATTGGATATTGTTAAAAAGATATTCATTGTTGGAAGACTGACAGCAATCTCATTTTTCTGTTTCAAAGCAGCAAGTAAGGTCTTAACAGAACACAAGAAAGGAAGGAATCCAGTAATGGGAGTTGCTAGCTGTATTATATTTTGTTACTGAGATGTATGCAGACATATTACCAAACAAATATGCAATTAAAATTATTGAATCCCTCAAAGGGTTGGATGAAATTTCAAAAGAGTAATGAATAAAGGGTAGGAAGGACTATAAAATATTGGGGAAAATGTGAAACCATAATTATCTTTTTGGGGGGGATGGGCACTGGTGGCAATCTACCATTGAGCCATAGTTCCAGCCCTTTTGAATTTGTATTTTGAAACAGCTTGTGCCATCATGCCTATCTGTAATTGTCTTTTACATGGTCTTTAAAATTATTGGCAAGTTTAATATAAGAAATGTACAAATATGAAAAATCAAAATTTGGGATTTAAAAACATTCATAAATTCTAACTCAGATTTTACATTTTTTTCCTCCATGATGCCAATCACATACTCAAAATGGCAAATTGTATTGTATAAATGTATGAAATCATATTGGTTAGGCCTTAACTACAAAGAGATCCCTCAGAAGTGGGGATTGAAGATAGGGCCCACCGGATTTGTGGATAAATTAGCTATTACAAAAAAATATATACAACTGAAATTGGTTCTGAGAGGAAGGAATAACGATAAATCTAAAGTTATGTTTTGCTCAGCAAGTAGAAGGACGGCATTGCCAATGTGTCAAATGGTGAGGGAAAAAAAGGATAAGTGTTGAGGTAAGAGAATGTCAGGTCACATCTACTAAATTTGAGATGTCTGTTAGGTATCCAAGTGGATAAGTCATAGGTGTTGCATGTGGGAACTTCAGGTTCAGAGGAGCACTTGGACATGAGGACATCAAGTCAGGAGTCATCACCATGAAGATGGCATGTGCAGCTACAATATGTGAGACACCTCAGGAAAAAACAGAGAAAGAGAAACGGTCTCAAGTTGAAACCCTGGATGATGCCAACATTCACAAGTTGTGAAAAAGAGGAAGAATCAGCAAAAGAAATGGAGAAAGTGACCAGTAGAACAGGGGCAAGGAAATGAAGTTTGGGAGGGAGGGTTAAGTACCGGAAGACAGATGAAGGAAGAGTTTCAACTTTAACCCCAACATCCCATGTTTCTGGTTCTGTGAGTGTTTCATTTAAGTTGACACAGGTGCATTAAAATACATTGTAAATCATAATGTAGAGCTGAGATATTTGCTACATTAACAAATATTAGCATAATAATACATTAATGGTAATTGATAGCACCATATTGTTATTATTATACTATAATTTCTGTTACTACATTACATTATTTTATTATATATACTGTTTAAGTTGTATAGGTGTTTCACATCTGGGAGGATGGGACAAAATGGATTAAAGCAAAACAATTTCAGTATCACATGTTGCTAGCAAGATCAGGACTGATGTAGTTGGTTATAGGAGTAAACAGAGCAGAAGTCACTGAAAACCTGAACTAGATGAGCTTTAGAGGAAGGTGAAATTCCAACCAGAGAATTTGAGAGAGAAAAGGAAGAATATTAGACATGATTCTCATAGAAGACACCTCCCAGAGATTTGCCTTTAAAGGTGAAAATAACAAGTGGTCAGTAGTTAAAGAACTACGTGCCCAATATAGTGTTTTGCTTTTTTAAAACTATGAAAAACAATAAACAATACATTTTACTGATGCAAGCTATAGAGAGGAAATTAATAGGAGTCAATTTAAAAGGAGAAAATCAGGAATGGCATCTAATGTGTAGTGGAGAGGCTGACCTTTGGGAAGATATATAAAAGTCATCAATAATAGCAAGAACGAAACCCAACTGTGGGCACAGATCCCTGAGGGTGTAGAAATGGAGGCAGATACTTTTGGGTTCTTAGGGTTGTTCTCTTGTATAAAGTAGGAAGCGATGGATCTGCTGAGAGTGAATATGGGGGATGTATGTGAATTGTTTCTTGATCTAAAACAGCAATATTTATAAAAGCTTACCTGTGTTTGAACAGAATGCATTCTCTAATTGTTCTCTCCACAATGTTCTTTACGTATGTATTGTACCAAGTTTGCTAATTATGTTTTATTGTTTTGTTTTGTTGTTTTGTGGTGCTGGAGATAGTACCCAGGGCCTCTGCATGCTAGACAAGCACTCTCCCACTCAGCTATGCTCTTGCCCCTGTTTAATTTTATTTTCAGAGAGGGTCTAAGTTGCCCAGGCTAACCTTAAACTTGTGATCCTTGTGACTCAACCTCCTGAGTATCTGAGATCACAGATGTTCACCACCCTGCCCAGTTTATGGTTGGTATTACCACTGATGTATTCATCACGTTAGTCTCATTCATTGGTTTTATTTTGGTTTTGGTATTGATATCTGAAATATGGGAAGAATATTACTATGATATGTGAAGTTAATTTAAATGGAAATTATAAAGACAACTAGGACTTAGTTTGCTTCCTATAACATGAAATGTTTTTTTCCTTTTTTTTTTTCCTTTTATCATAGATGTCAAAGGAGGAAATTCATCTTCTCATAATAGAATTTCCATTCTGGACTCTTGTGAGCAAATAAGGACCCTCTTGGTTCTTAATTACCAATACACACCAGGCAAGTTATAATTAAACGCATCCCCCTCATCACTTTCAGGTTAAGTACATGGTTCATGGAGTCAAATAGGAGGAGAGGTTTTATGAATGGTGTTCCCAAGTGCAGATTGTTTCATCATATAAATTTATTGCTGGAAAGAGTTTGCTCCTGGTAAAATAATTATAGGTTAGAAAGAAATGAGAGGGAAAATAGCTCAATGTACAGCATATGCCATTACTGACCCAATCAGGGGGTGACATTCTGGCAAGAACCTATATTTGTATAACTGGTATCCTGACCTTCTTACTAGCTTTATCTCTCATAAAATTCCACCAGTGGTAATTGGTGATTGATTTCTTCCCTATGAACAATGACCTTGCTCTTGGAATAAGGGTCCCAAGCCAAGGACAGTGAGTCCCTTATTACTAAGAAATTCATCCTGTAAAGAATGTTATCAGCACCCTCTTTCTATACCAGAAACTTAGAATTGCTCCAGAGAATGTCAGTTCCTTCACCCCTCGTGACTCAAATTAAGAGTTACAATTTGGAGATGAGCAATGCATAGAGCAGGAAAAACTTTTCCTTCACTATGTAATTAGTGGAAATAGAAGAGGGGTCCTTTCCTGACAATGCAAATGTGCTGAAGAATCTCTTCAATTCTAGGTTCAAAAAATACAAGGACCCATGTAAGACATTGACAGCCCTAACTCACTAACACTGAAGAATAATTGGACCAAAGCTTCATTGTACACTCTTAAGTCAGGAATGTGTATGAGAAGAGCTCTAAATTTTCTAATGAGGGTCACTTTTTCTTGGTGCTAGTTTGAGCTTTGAATTAGCATAAAAATATCTTTACCCACATCTCAAAGCGATTCAGACTCCATCAAAAATATTAACACCACTTTCTCCCTATTGTGAAGTTTGGATTTTCTACTTATTCAAGGTAAAGATTATGTTGCATGAAGGACCTTAGAGAAAGATGGATAAGTCAGAATCCAAATATATCTCAGGTTCTTGATACTGTGTGAAAACTTACCATCATAAAATACATCTAATGTCTCAAATTCTTTCAGAGTAACCCTTTACTACCCAATATCAGTGTGGCGACCTTCAGACTCCACCAGCTTTAGGAATATTCTTCTGTATGCTTCTGCCATTTTGTTGGGTACCCAGATGGGCAGTATATTGATTACTTAATACATTAATGCTTCATTTTTGTGACTTCTATACTAAGTCTGGAGCAATAGATCATTAAACATACCCTGACCAAAGGCTTCTGGTTTTAGCTCTGACTTGTAAGTTACTTAGAACTTATCACTTCTATATTTACAAGAAGAAAAAAAACTACAGAGCAAACTGAAAATCAATCACTTTATTTTAGACCCAACAGAGAACTGAGGTTTCAGAGTAAATGAGTACCCTAAAATCTGGAGAGACAGGCTCACATAGAGAGATACAAGTGAGATCTGCTAGTGTAGAGGGAAAGCTGTTGGAGGCATAACCCCATGGTGGTACCCCAATGTTAGCTCTACTGAGTTATTGGGTGCTGAGCACTAACTAATGTGAGAGTGAGAGAATCTGGTGAAGACTGCAGTCCTGGGAGGAGTCTCATGATTTGAGGGATTTGTCTCCACAAATAGCACCAGATTGTCATAGTGAATATCTGAAAAATAATCCTTTCCTGGGTTTGCCAGGGGTGGAAGAGAAATCATGGTTAAATAAGCCCAGAAAATTCTCATAACAAAAGCCTGCTCTCCAAAGGACAAAACTTCTCAGAACCTTATTCCACCTGGAGAAAGGACACTTGCCCTATTCCAGCCCCTGCCAATCTTCCCACAGCTCCTGAGAGGTCAATGGGTAAGGTACACTTGTGATGATCACAGCCTTGGTCACCAACCCCCTAAAGGACTGAGTTTACAGGTTTAAGGTTACAGAATACTTCTTGCCCATAAATATAGTCACCTCTCTGATAAGAGTCCAGTATGATAACAGGGGATTATAGCTGAAGAAGCAAATTCTACTCAAACAAAACTCTCAGAGGAGCCCAATGATAATAGAGGAGACATAAAGAAGACATTTGGGAATTCAAATACCTTAGTGCCTGATGATACAGGAAATACTAATGATAGTCAAATTTCTAAACTGATTAATATAAAGTTTCATACTAAGGACCTATTTGCCGCAGTTCCTATGACTTGATACTTCTGACTTTTAATCAAAAATTAAAAGACATATTGAAGGACATGAAGAAGTAAAGCATGTATCAGAACCAAACTCAAAACTGATACAGACCTTAAAATTAACAGACAGGAAATTTAGAACAGTTATATTATGTTTAAGGGTTTTAATGACAAAGAGGATAACATATACAATTGATGGGTAGTAGAAACAGAGCAATAAGAAATTTGAATCAAATTCTATGATAACAGAATATAACATTAGAAATAAAGAACTGTACCTGAAGTAATAGTAGCTGAGATTTTTCAAATTTGATGATAGACACCAAACCACACAGGTAGGTCCAGAAAGCTCAAAGAACACCAAGTGATATAAATAATAAAATAATAACACCTCATCATATTATATACACTTGCAGAAAAATATATTATTTAGTTACAAAAAAGAATCACAGTGAATTTTTCATCTGAAACCATGATAAAAAAAGAGTGAAGAAGCAAAATATTTAAAATGTTGGAAGAACTGATAACTTAGAATTCTGGGTTTAGTAAAATTATCCTTCAAAATAAAGAATAATTACATACATTCTCAGATAAAGAAAAACTAATGTAATTTATTGCCAGAAGTTGTGCCTTGAAGAAATATGAAATGAAACTTCTCAAAGAGAAGGAAATATTTTATCAGAAAATTGTATCTACATAAAGAGAACAAGAGTATCTGAAAAGAAATATTTAATTAAGTAGTTTGGTTATTCATGATTGTTCTAAAAGAAAACTGGAGTAAATTTAAGATAGCTCATATTTAGCTTGATTTAGATACCAAGTTAAATATTAAAATGTTATGGATAAAGCATATGTATACAGGCTAGTATACACATACATTTATTTCCTTGCTGAGGAAATAAATTGAGAGGCCCAAGAGTAGATGACATCTGGAACAACATGGACACTTACTGCCCAGTGTGTTACTGGTTTCTAATACCTTTGTCCAATAAAAGAAGAAAGGATTGAAGGATAAAAGACTGATTCTGGCACTGGTGCTGCACAAGGTGAACCTTGAGTATTTTATAGTGCCAGAAAGTAAGGCAGTGTCCCAAAAAAAGAGGCCCATAATGATGGGATTTTTTTACAAGCCAAATTAAAGACCCCCCAGTAGAAAAGTGAGAATGACTTGAATATCTAAATTAAAAAGCAATATTGAATATAACATAAATATAGAGTGTGTACCCATGAGCCCACATTCAGGTATTTAGAGTGAGAGAGAAATATCTCATACAAAATTCTAAATAATTTATTTCCTATTAATAAATGTATTTAGATACTGCACCCTATAGCAGGTGTAGCAAGATGCCCCACTCCTTCTGTGCAGTCTGTAACAGTGAAATCTTTCTGAAGAGTGTAGGCTGTAAAGAGATAAAACAATAAAGTGTCCACACAATGGATAAACCCATCAAACAGTCCTTCAAGTCAGGTGATGACTGATAACACTGATATCAAGTCATGTGACAGTGTGTTCCCTTGACAATATGTCATGGAAGTGGCACTTTGCCTCTATGGTCTTACAATAAGCCACAATCCCTACCTCATTATGGGAGAAGCAAATACTCATGGAAGGATACACTCTGCAAAACACCTGACCAGTATTTCTAAAACGTTTCAAGGTTATTAAAACAAGGAAAGCCTAAGAAACTGTCACAGTTTAGAGAAACCTAAGGAAACACGAAAAACAAATGTGATATGGTAGCTTGAATGAGATTCTGGAATAGAAGCAGGACATTAGCTAAAAATCAAATAAATCTGAATAAAGTAGTACTTTAGTTAACAATAATGCATCAATACTTGCTTATTAATTATAACAAATATACCATACTGACATAAGATGTTACCATAAAGTAAACTGGGTGCTGGGCACATGAAAACAGTCTGTACTATGATTTAATTTTTCTGTTAATCTAAAACTCTACTGAAAAATAAGCCAAGGAGGAGGAGGAGGGTGAGGACAAGGAGAAGGTGAAGAAGACAAAGAGGAGAAAGAGAAGTAGGAAGAGGAAGAGGAGGAGGAGGAGGAAGAGGAGAAGATCGAGAAGAAGAAGAAGAAAAAGTAGAAAAAGAAGCAGCAAAGAAAGTAACCAATTTCTATAAGAACATAAAAAGGTTAAGCACTCAAACATTTTCTTATCAGGGAGCTTGTTGTAATTTCTG
>JAJEJO010000404.1:380549-420802 GCA_020662805.1 Glaucomys volans
TGTAATTTCTGACAGAGTATCAAAATACCTCTGCAATTTATTTGGAAAAATTAACCAGAACATATTTTAATATATATTCCAGAATTCAAGATATTTTGATATCAAAATATATGGAAGAAAGTTTTCTTCAAAAAATCAGGTTTTGAATATTACACAGTTGAGAGAGAAGAATATTACTAAGAATTGTTTATCAAAATAGCTGTTTGTATATGAGTAGAGATACAGTGACATAGATAATACAAAAGATAAATAAACCCTTTTTGTAAATGAGCCCCCTATTCCTTAATTTGTACCAAAGCCAGGTTTGATATTTACCTATTTTACCTGAGGTTGTGGAGTACCATGTTTATGACTAGAAAGTTCCAGAAAGGAGCCTTGAAAAGGTCTGATTATAAATCTTTATCATTTTGTTGCTGTTATTGCATCCTGTTCCTTTCCTGGGACTGACCTAGATTCTTCCCCTTACCAGCAGCTAAACCACACACAGACAGCTGCTATGAGAGAGAGATTTTGTATCTTGCTTCCTCTGAGGATGTTACAAATCATATATATACACACACATATATGCATACACATATATAATATATTTATGTACATATGAATATACGTATGAATGAGAGAGAACAAAATATATTTTTAAATCTCTCTGTCCAACTTACAATGTCTTAATGATATTTAAACTTTACAACATGCAAAAGCAATCTTCATTCAGTAAAAAACATTAAATAAACTTGAATTTGGATCTTTTCCTGGGCTGGTAAAGGACGTTTTTGAGACGTTTTTGTTCTGATGGGTAATGACAATGAATCTCAGGTCCCCTTTAACCACACATCATAAGAGGAAACAAATGATATTCTACCATGTACTATGTTGCTAAGCGAGGATGTTCAATAGATTGGGTGTATTAAAGGCATTTTCAGCTGGGGACATTTCCAATTTGCAGTGAGTTTATTGGGATGGAACCCCTGTCTTACATGGAGGAAAATCTATTCACTGCCCTTGAATCTATGATCTAGTTAGAATGATATAGGTCTATACCCTAAAACATTGTTTCAAACTACTATTCAAACATGGCATACCATTAATACGGTATAGAGCTAATTATTCAGGCACTTGAGGATGTACACATGAGGCTCCATTTTTCTGCAGGACTCAGGACCTGTCAAGTCCAAGGACACCTGTACAATATCTGCACACACCTGTGAACCAGTCTGAGGTTTCCAGTATATTAAAGCATGTTGGAGCAGAAACTGCACCCTCAAGGACCTTGAATTTTTCCACCCCCAGATCTTTAATCAGTACATTCTCTTTATCTAGAATGCCACCTTTCATTCATGAGTTATCAATTTAATATCCGGATATTTTTCTGTTTCTTCCTGAATACATAGCCAAATGTGCTTTCTCGATTTTCTACATTTCCATAGTACTGGTAAACATCTCACTAATTAGCCCTTATATCATGACTTTAGTTTTTTTAATTTTTTCATTATACATAGTTTTATTTCTCCTAAGTAAATGAAATTTATGAAGCAAAGAAAGTTTGTGATTGTACATCTTCGAGATGTTCACATGGCTTAGCCTGTAGCAGACATGAGAAGCTTTTTTGAGAATGTTTTAAAAATGTAACCTCGCTACCTTAAACCTGCAGCTGTATGTGAAAAATATTGCAACAAATTTCAGCATCAGAGCCTATGAATTGCATATATGTGTGGACGCCAACTCAGCCAACATCACATCAGGGAACGCTTTTTAAACCTCTTCCTGGCAAGAACTTTTATTGTAAGAGAGTGATCAAAAGTATGCTGTTATCAGAATACATGATTTTGGTCTTCTGAATGAGAGATAAATCATATGCCATAACATATCACAATAGCCGGCCGCAATGGCTCATGCCTGTAATCCCAGCACTTGGGAAGCTGAGACAAGAGGATTGTGAGTTCAAAGTCAGCCTCAGCAACTTAGCGAGGCCCTAAGCAACTTAGTGAGACCCTGTCTCTAAATAAAATACAAAAATAGGACTGGGGATGTGGCTCAGTGGTGGCGTGCCCCTGGGTTCAATCCCCAGTACCAAAAAAAAAAAGTCACAAAATTGACTTCCTGTGCAAACTCTGATAGGATAAAGAAAGACATCCTTTCCTTGTTGTCTAGACTTCAAAATATGACAAATTAAGGACATAGGAAGTTACTGATTACTTTGAGTTTTGATAAAATGGAAAAAGCAGTGTAGAATAGACTTGGAACCATATTCGTGTTTCTTTCTATGTTAACAAGGGGGTGGGGGGGAAGGAGCAAAGCCAGGGCATTCAAGACCAGGGATGTGGAAATCAGCCTTCAAATAGTATGCCAATCTGAGACATTTTGCTGAAGCACACACACACACACACACACACACACACACACACACACTATATTTGCATTAGCAGAATGAAATGTTATTGAAACTAAACCAGATGTTATATTCATATTCAGAGCTGTGAAGTCTTCCTAGCAGTGAGAGTGCATTAGCAAACAAAGAAAAATAAACAGTATAGTAATGCTAGAATGTTGGGCTTTCTGCTAAGAAAGGTGAAACGTAATCTCAAAGAAAATCACCCAGAATAAGAACACCTAAGAAGACTGTTATTGGTATTTAACCGAGGAAATTGAAATAGATAACATACAGATATGGGTCTGAGGATAATGTTTTCTAAACTTACCAAGACAATCAATGTCCAGTTTTATTTGCTTGTTTTCTGATATGGATGTTTTGGGGAAAAATGGACTAAACCACTAAGAATAATTAACGTTAAATAATATATTTTATAAGCAGATTTCAAAGCATTAAAATACTTCATTTTTTTACTATATATTATACCAGAGTGCACCTAGTGGGAAATATAGGGACTGTTTTAATCAGCTATTTCGCTGCTGTGACTAAATGATCTGACAAGCACAATTGTAGAGGAGGAAAGGTTTAGTTGACGGCTCATGGTTTCAGAGGTTTTAGTCCATAGAAGGCCAGCAGAAGAGCATAGCAGAGGGAAGCAGTTTGTATCATCAGGAAGCAGAGAGAGACTCCACTCTTTAGACATGAAATATATACCCATCAGGGATTAATTTACTGATTGGGTTAAGACTCTTACAACCCAGTCATTTCTCTTCTGAACCTTCCTGCATTGTCTCACATGTGAGTTTTTGGGGGACACTCACATCCAAAACATAACATGGACTTTGCCATCAGATAATCCTAATCATGTATAAAGTGCAATAGTAACATTATGCCAGGTCTCAGTGTTCTGATCCTTAAAGTGGAAATAATTACCTTATAGGAAAAATGATAGAAGGCTAAAAATGATGTAATATATGAAATATGTCAAGGCAAATGCTTCACACCCAAATAAAACTAAATGCCAATTATTATTATTTTCAGTGCCAACTTAAAATCAAAGACAAAATGTAAGAGAATTGGTTTATCAGAACATGTGATGTAAACACACAAAACACTTGCACTGTCCATCAAACTTCTTCCAGAGTGCCATGGTATCCTGCTGAGAATGCTCTGCTTCCCATTCCCCTCAACCCCACTCCAAGGAAGTCCTCAAGGGACCAGAGCTGGATTATATTGTTTTGTGACCTGATGTTTGATTTTGTGTGTGTTTGATTTGGAAATATTTAGTGGCACTGTGCTACAATATAGGGAAATTTGTAAACCACTGCTTTAATGTTCAATTTAAAATCACACCTAGGGTTGGCTCATGAATCTGTGGGACCTGAGTAAGTGGGAAAGAAGTTCCACTGTGTCTAGAATGCCCCTGCTCCTCCTAAGGTTTAGCTATTGCCGAGGTCCAGCCTTAGCAGGGGTCATGTTGCAGCTTGGTTGGGGGAAAGGTGTCGGTGACAAGAACAAAGTGTCACAGACTCGAAGATCTGAGGCTTAGTTGTAATTTTACTGTTTCATGGCTTAGTTCTAAGTAAGTTTCACATCTCAGTTCCTACTTTACTGTTTCACACACAATTTAACTCTTTTCGTTCACCTTGAGTACATTCTCTTGAGCTTACATGAAAGGGAAAACGTTGCAAGCTCTGAGCAAATCTAATGAGCATAAGTATAATCAAAATAAGATAACTTCTCCTATTCCTCTAAGAAAAACATCACAAAAACCTTTAATTGATTATGGTTTTCATCTTACTAGGAATGATAAGAGTAGAGGCCATTCTCATAAGTTATATAGGTTTTAGCACATCATGGTTTAAAGTTGAGTCAAGAGTAACAAACAGCCATATCAATCAAGCACACTTGGCATCTCTCTTAAAGACAGCACAGTGCCTTTTGATCTATCTATTGTATATAAAGTGGAACTTCTTTTTGTTAATTAGTTAAACGACTTCTAAGAAAAGCACTTCTTATTTCCTGTTATAACTTCTATCTAAAGGAAAGGGAGACCTATATCTAGGGGCTTTAAAGATTATTCCCTAGGGGAAGGTCATAGTTTCCCATGTAATCCAGGTGTGGTCCTTGAACTGTGAAAACAGTTTCACTAAGAGGGGGGCACATCCTGGTTTGGGTTAAAGCAGCCAGGCAATCTGGCTGCGTTAAGCTAACTGAGAGCAGTGGACAATAACTCTTGTTGATCTGACCCACAACATTTTTTCTGTTACTTAAAATAATATTACATATAAAGTCAATTAAGGCTTGAGCAGTGTTATTTTTATGTTCCAAATCTCTTAATGTCTGATTAAATGTAAGCATACAATAAGAAATAACACAAAAACAAAAAGGAGCATACCATATCCACATTTCCCAGAAGATTAGACCGTGCAAGAATCTTCATTATTCCCAGTGGAACGGTTCAAGCACTGAGGGGAATAGTGGTGGGAGTGGCAAGCTATGGCTCTTCATGTCTGTCTCCTACTTCCCTTAGCTGAGGTGGTTCTTAGGAAACAACAAATGGGCATTTATCTGGTATTTCTCTCCCTCACTTCAACTGATAAGTGAGGTCCTTATTTAAAAATCTGTTTTTTGGTGATCTACACTGCGAATATGCAGTTAAAGCTTCATGTATCTAACAACATAACAATATAGGAAATCTAATCTGCCCCATCTATAAATAGGATTATAATTATACTAATGAATACTTTTATTGGATACTTAATAAATGCTAAGCTGTATTCTAAGTGCTACATTTGTATTTACTCAACGCATCCTTATAGCACCTGCATGAAGTAAGTATCTTACTTATCCCTCTTTTACAGGTAGAACATGGAGAGGTAATGTAAGCACTTTGAACTGGATTTCCTTCCCAACCCCAACACACAGAATACATATACTGGAGTCCTAGCCCTCAATGTGATTCATTATAGATAGGGCCTCTAAGGAAGTAATTATGGTTAAATGAGGCCATAAGGGTGGGGTCATAAGGTACTCATCTGTAAATATTGATGGCCTTACAGGAAGAGAGAGCAAGATCTCTTTTCATCTCTCTGTGTGTGAATGTAACTGATGAAAGATCATGTGAGGACCCAGTGAGAAGGCGGCTGTCTGCAAGCTAGGAAGGGAAACTGAGTTTGCTGGTCTCTTTATCTTAGTCTTCTATGCCTCCAGCACTATGAGAAAATAAATTTCTGTTGTTTAAGCTATGGTATTCTGTTATGGCAGCTTAAACTGACTATAGAATCATGGGCTCCATAACAACATTTCAGTAAACAATGGGCCCGTGTACGAAGGTGGTGCCACAAGGTTGTATTACTTAGTGACATCATAGCTCTCTTTGTTTGTGTAAGTACATTCTGTGATGTTCACACGTGATGAAATTGTCTAGGGACACATTTCTTAGCATGCGTCACCTTTGTTAAATGAAACATGACTGCACAGGAAGTATGACACCAGGGTTTTGACCTAGGTGGTCTGAGTCCAGAACTTGGTTTCAACCCTTATGTTGTGCTTCAATCACCTCATAACTTTGCAACACACCATGGCAGAAACAATGGGGCTTCTGGTCCTTTGCTTTTCTTACATGCCTGGCAGATAAATGGAGCCATGTAACCATTTCTAGCAAATTGGCAGTGAATAGAAGGGCTGTTATCAGTTCCACAATGAAGCTTGGAAGAGTCAGCACATCCTCTTCAGCAGTGTCAACAGGGAAGGCCAAGTCATCCAGATGGCAGGGCAATCAGAAGCTGAGGCCTCTGCATTTGGGTCTTAACTGGCTGTGTGGATCTGAAACATACCCCTTTCCATATAGTACAGATTAGACCTGTGACATTAATAAGAAATAAAGTGTTGGGAGGTTGTTATCTCAGCAGATCCTAGCTTATTCTTACTAAAACATTTTCCCTTCTTAAAACTGATAAATTATTTGAATTAAGTACTTTTTCTTATCTTTCTACTTATCATCCACTTCATATCTGTAAAATAGAATACACATTGCAAATATCCATGAGATAGCATCTGATCATAATAAAAAACCTAAGTGCATTGGATATAGGATTCTACCTAGAATATGAACAGGGTGGATCTGTCTTCCAGGTCTATAATTTTGTTCAAATATGTTTTGTCCACATCATAAAAATTTCTTAACTTCATGTACTAAATCACTGATTTTATTAGTAATTTAGTGTATGTGATTTATTAATTCACTTTCAAACTATTTTATATTCTTTCATAGTTTTCAACATTTTTATATTGATTTCTTTTTAATTTCAGGAACTTAAATATTAACTTTTTAAAAAAGTACTTTTTAACAGAATATTATTATATTTTATGAATGTGACACCAGCTGCTATTTCTTCAAGAATTCTAATCACAATCACTTGAAATTCCATTTGTTCATATGGGACATGTGTCAATAGATCTTTGATTTCTTCACTGGTAAGATAGGTATCTAATTTATATCATTTAAAAATTCCGCAATACTTTCTTTTTAGGTCTTCCAATAATACCTTCTTGCATTTTTTAACACAGTGAATTTATTCTTTTTCATATATATATATATATATATATATATATATATATATATGAGATCCTGTGTGATTTGGGGAGAAAACAAAGTTATACTTCTATGCTCAATCCATCATCTTAGTCCAGAATTGTTCCCAAATCTTTTAGGGTAAAATTGATCCTGTTCTCTACTCCAGTGTTATCTCCAATTGATTGGTGATTCTGACCCATTGATCCAGACCTCAGGCCTGGATCAGATAGTCATGATCTCTACCAAGTAACTATACCATTCTAATAAAAAGAGAACACACACATGTCCAGTTTAGTGCCCCCAAATGTACCAGGATGCATTTCTCTCTGACATCCTTGCACACACATTTGCCTGTAAAACTGAATAAATGCCTATATAATCAGTGCTACTGAAGCAACCCAGGTTTCAACATGAATTGTTGTTTTAGTATTCTTCTTCATTATGTATAATTTACTGAGAAAAATAACACCCAGACTGTGCCCTTTTTCTTGTTTTATAAATATTCATTTCTTCCTGGTGATATAAAAAAGATTGAAATGAAAGATTCAGGTTTTCCTGGGGAAAAAAAGAATGACAATTTTCAATTACTGTGCTGCTTATCTCAAAAGCAGTTTCATTTGCCTGATGGCTTCATTGACTGGTGTCAGGATAATGCCAAGTAGAGTGTTTTGCTAGCTGAATGCCACCCGCAGAGCTAGACAAAATATTGCTTTTCACATGCATTACAAAAATAGTAGCTATTAATTGTGCCGCTCAACCATAAGCTGATCAAGTGGGAAAACACAAGAAATGTGGCATTTAAAATTTAGGAAGCCACTTCTCTCAAATTTCCAGTCATTAATTCACTTGGGAATATTTACCAAATTCTTTTAAGTCTCTTGATTTACTGAGTATTTACTTATTGCATGTCAATGAAGTGAAATTCTAAAGAGGTTTGAGGCCATTGACTGAGATTGACTACAGCATTATAACCTAATGCTGTGTTTTTCTTCTCCAGTTTAATGTATTAAAAGTTTAAATAGGAATTGCTATTGAATTTTAACAGTGAACATACATAATCATAGACAGTTTTCTTCCAGCAAGTTTTTCTTGGTGCTTAAGCCATATCTCAGTCTTATCTAGTACTATGGAATACAAACAGATAATTTTAGAATTGTGGATATAAGTTTTAAAGTAAGACCAGAGGTTAAGGTACAAAGGGAATAATGGTAAAACTTTTAGGAAAGTAGACTGAGGCTAGATTGTGGATGACCTTGAATGTAAAATTAAGGTTGTAGATGGAAAAGGAGCCATTGTAGATATTACGCAGGAAAATGGCAGAATTATGTCTCTTCTTTAGAGATGCCATTTTGGTTGCAGTTCAAATAATGCCCAGGTGTGGGAGGATATTTGATGCACAGGGAGCAGAAGTGCATCCACCATAGCATGCATGGTCTTAAGCACTTACATGTGGGTGGAAAGCAGAATGTTGCAATCACAAACACAGAGGCACGGTTGTTTTGCAATTGACTATTAGACTGAACCAGACAGCCATGGAGGTGTTCTTGTTTCATATCACAACAATTCATTCGACATGTCTCTTGAGAAGTCGTTTACATTGAAATTTGATCATCAAATTTGTCAGTTGGCAGTCTCCCTTCAATATGAAGAACTGGTTTTGAAATAACAGATGGAAAGGTAGATAAACAAGGTGGTTACCTTAACAACAGATCCTAATATTAATTACAGTGTGGTAGTTCAAAGATCTCATTTAAAATTCTGGCTGTGTCACTATAAGTTATATGACCTTAGGTAGGTTGTTTAATATTTCCAGACTCAGCCTCTTCACTTTCTGAAGGAAGATATGAGTATCAACATCATGAAATTGTTTTTAAATTTAAATGAAGGATATGTGAGAAACAGAAGGCAGATTCTAGCAACTAGTAATGGTTCAAAATTTTAGGCATTATTATATATAACAATGAATTTCAAAGTCATTTTATGGCCTCTATTATCGACTCTTATGCAGAATAGCAACCTAAGAAACAGATCAAAGTAAATCATCATTAAGTAAAGGATCAAGGACAAATCCTAATGCACATAGTCTCTAACATATTAATATTTAGTATGGTTCATTGGATTGCATGAGGTTTTTATTGAAGGTTTTAAAAATAAATAAAGCTTTTATAAATAAATATTTTTAAATAAGTTAAAATTCTAGTAATATGTTTGCAGTATCCCAGAAGCATCCCTGAGGAATTCCAGTGCTTTCTGGAATACAATTTTTAAAATATAATAAAGTCATGAATGTACCATGATCCTTGTCACTCTCATTTTATGAATGGGAGACGTCCTGAAAAAGAGGAAATAAGCTGCTCAAATTGGCAGAGCAAGTTAGTGGCAAAACTGAAACTTGTTCTGCTTTGTTCTGGAGAACATGTGGAGCAGGGTAGCATAACCCACTTCTTCATCAGGCCCCAGTGCCTCTGCCTCTTCAGCTTTTCTCTCCAGACTTCTCTCCATTGTTATTTCATCCATTTTACCTGTTTGCTTTTTGGGGCACAGGGAAATGAACCCAGAGCCTTGTGTGTGCTACTCAAGTTCTCTATGCACCTAGCTGTTCCCCATTTTATCTTTCTTAGCAAAGCCACGAAGAAGACTGAACAATGGGACAATAGTTGCAAAAATAGGAACTCCCAAAGTGCAGGGTTTTAGTCAAATTTAGTCATTATTGAACATCCAATGCTGACAACAGAGTCCAACTCAGTTTTTATGGGGAATAAATGCCTTGCAGACTAGGATTGGGACTAGTGGATAGGTAAAGTTTCAATAAAAATAATATTGATAATAAAGAAATGATATTAATTTTAAAAGATTCACTATCTGACAGGCAATAATCCAAGAATTTTATATATAATAAAATGTGTGATCCTTTTTAATAGACCTACTAGGTAGGTGACTTAATCTGTACCTTTTTAGACTGGAAATCTAAGGAACATGAAATTTCATCTTTTTTCCCCAAAATTGCACAAGTTAAAAGCAGAGCAGTATTTGAATTAAAGATTTTTGCTCCAGAGTTTGCTGTCAAAATTATTAAAAAATGACCACTTGATAAAGACTACAGTTTTATTTTCCTTCTGTGGGTTTTCTATTATTTCCAAATTAGACTATGTTCAAACTTTTATGTAGATGGTACAGCTAGAGGAAGAAGCTGTCTTCTTCCGGAGTAGAAACCAGTCCCCCAAGGAAAGCTTGCAAACATTTCAGGACCTAGGCAGGATCTGGGCCTGTGATGGCCCAAAGTGGAAGATTATCTGGCTGTGGATTTTTGAAACATATTAAATTTGGTACCTCTCCTCTCAAGGGATGGAATTTTATTGTGCTCAGCTTGAGTATGGGCTGGACTTGGAGCCTGACTGGCTTGTAATAAATAGAGTACAGCACAAATAATGGCAATACCATTATGAGCTTAATTTATAAAAAGACAGGTGGCTCACATCCTGGACTGTATCTCTCTTGGATCACTTGCTCTAAGTGAAACCAGCTGCTGTACTCTGAGCAGACCTATGGATAAGCCCAAGGGCAAAGAACTGAGGCATTCAGCCAACAGCCAATAAGGAACGGCTACAGCCACTAAAGTGAACCTGATGTACACCCTCCAGGGCTGCATGACTGTTGCCTGGCCAACAACTGGACTGTAAAGCCGTGAACCAGAACCACCCTGTGAGCTGCACTCAGACCTGATCCACAGAAACAGGGAGATTATAAATGTCCTTTGAAGACGCTTAGTTTTGGAGAAAATTTTACACATCTGTAGATAATTTAATATAATGACCTATGTTACCAGAAGATAACATGAAAAAAAGAGGTGAAATAAGGCAATATTCTTTCTAATATTGATTTTTAATCTCCTTGATACATTTAGTCTATGTTATGAAGTATGAACATTCACTTCTTATAAGAAACCCTTATCAAATAGCAATTACATTAAGACTCCCTAAAGGGTTCTTTACCCTTGCAGAGCCTGATACGTGTTCAGAAGAGACATTTTTCACCCAGAGGTCCAAACCATGCCCATCTTAATAATTATTTTCTCATTGTGTCATTAATAAAGGAAAAGAGTATCTTTGTTTCTTTTCTCCTTTTCTCCTTTTTTTCTTCTTCTTCTTCTTCTTCTTCTTTTTTTTTTTTTTTTTTTTTTTTTTTTTGCCATTCTGGCCCAAGACTAATTGATAGTGGAAAAAGAAATAAACAAATTAGAGTTGGTAATTCTATTGTGATAAAATGTCTTAATGCCAAAATTACATTGTAAAGTTTGGTCATATAATTTCTGAGGGAGGCTTTTTAGTGTACATTGCACATTAAAATGCATTTGTATGTGCTTTTTAATTTGATGAATGCTGACACCTTCCCATTCAAAATGCCAAGCAGCATTTAACAAAGAGGCACCAAAACAAAGCAAGGGAAAAAGTCTGTGAAAAATCTGGATCCTCCATCAGATCATGCTGGGGCCATATTCAGAACATCTTACTAAGGCACTAAAATCAACATTTTCCCAAAAGCCACATGCTAGACATTATGCATTCTGGAAAGTCATGGACAGGATTTTTTCAAATCTTACAAATATTGTATTCAAAAGCATACTGGCAAATACAGGTCCTTGATGAGGGTAGCAAAAAGAAGAGAAAATATACATTTTTCTATTATTCCATTTACATGTGGTGATAGTGAACTTGAACTAGTATTAATAGATATACAGGTTGAGAAAACAAAACTTCTATAGGCCTGGTGGTATACATCTCTAATCCCAGCTACTTGGGAAGCTAAGGCAAAAGATCACAAGTTCAAGGCCATCTTGGACTTAGTGAGACTCTGTCTCCAATAAAAAGAGATGTGTATGTAGCTCAGGGTTATGTGTTTCACCTATCATGTGCAAAGCCCGGGTTCAATCACCACTCTAAAAAAATTTTAAAAAAATAAAAATCATTTGAATGGAGATGATTTTAGATGTTTAGTTGACCATTCATGGAAAAGGTATGGAACATAAGATAAATAGCAGAACCAAGATTGGAATCAAAGTTTGTCCTTGGAGTAGAGCAATCGGTGTTGTTACTGTCATTGAGAAGACTGGCAGATTTACATGTTAGGTGGTAGTGGGGGCAGTGAGTCAAAGTTCTGTTCAGTTCAAACTGCTTATTAGCATTTAAGTATAGATTTCAAGTAGGCAGTTGAGTTTTTGTATCCAAAGTTTGAAGAAGAGGTTGACATTAAAGATACAAATTTTGACATTTCAAGTTATAAATTGTTGTGTTGTAAAGTCAGCCTCCAGATGGCCCCCAATGCTCCCTGTCTTCTGGTATTCACAGCCTTGTGTAGTCCTCTCCCTTGCTTTTATCAGGGTTAGTACATGTGATTAATAGAATATATAGCATCATGATGGTATGTCCCTTATGAGATTAGGTCATTAAATTAGTGTCTTCCAGACAAATATAATCAAAAGGACACATCCTTTTCATGTATGTGTGTGTGTGTGCACATGTGTGTGTGTGCACACACACGTGTTTGCTAAAGAAAAAGAGAGATTTTAAGGTATTGGCTCATGAAGTTATGGAGGGCAGTGAATCAAAGATCCTCTGGGTGTGTTTTTAGGCTGGAGACCCAAGAAAAGCCAGTGCTGCACTTTAAGCCCCGAGACCACCTAGGGCAGTGTTCCTTCTTACTCATCCAAAAATATTCTCACAGAAAAAGTCCAGAAAAAAAATGACAATATATTGCTGTCATGCTAAGTTGACACACACAGAATACAATTATCTAGGGCAGTTATAAAAGACATCAGGGCTCCTTTTTCTCTCACTTGGATTGCTTATTTAGTAGAATTCTGGAGCCAAATTATGTAAATGCTGAGGAAACCCTATGGAGAGGTGCTTGTGATGAGGAGTTGAATATTCTACCACATAATTAAGCCATCTTGGAAGCAAGTCCTTCACACTAGTTAGCCTTCAGATGACCTCCACTGCAGTACAGAGTGGACTGCAACCTCATGGGAACCTGACAAGTACCACCCAGCTAAGGTGTTCCTGAATTCCTAACCCTATGAAAATGTGTAACATCATAAATGTTTGTTGTACTCAAGGTACCAAACCTGAGGGTAATTGTTTTGCAGTAATCGATAACTAATACAGGTTTTGCTGTCAGAAGTAGGATGGAATAAGAATAAGCACTTAAAGGAGTGTTTTTGGAACAAGGCAGTGAGTAGAAGCTAGAAGGACTCTCCTCCTCCTCCTCCTCCTCTTCTTCCTATTATCTTTATTTGGTGTTGGGGATCAAGTCCAGGGGCTTACACTTGCTGGACAGTGCTCTATCACTGAGCTACATCCCCAACTTCTGCTATTAGGACTTTGATGAAGGTGCTGGCAAAAGATTGAAGAGCCACCAGGAAACTTTGTAGAAACATCATGGCCCTTGAAGAGGCTACGATTGATGAATGTGAAGAAAATCTCTTGAAGCCAAAGCAAAGAAAATGCTTTTGTCTAGTCACAGAATTGCTTCCATTATATCTATACTATTGCTAACATTAATGAAGAAAGTAGAAAATGTACATAATGAATTTTGAGATTGGGAGGATCAGGAGATTTCCAGCCAGAGTGCTAAAGTTAGCTCTTAGTAACTTATAGCTAAATCTGAAACGAAAAAGATAACCCAAAGGAAGGGCTATAAATTGTGAAGGAGCTGGGACTTAATGGTGTTCAGAATTCTTAGGTGCTTCAGCACCAAATTTATACTAAAAGTAGAAGAAATAGCTTCTAAAAATGATTGATTAAAATTGAAAGTGATTTATCAGAATATTCAGTTGAACAAGTTTCCCTGAAGAGTTAAGAGTGCAGTTCACATGTACTCTTAATTTTCCTCCTCCTCCTCCTCTTCCTCCTCCTCTTCCTCCTCCTCTTCCTCCTCCTCCTCTTCCTCCTCCTCCTCATCCTCCCCCTTCTTTTGTGTGTGTGGTATTGGGAATTGAACCAGGGGCACTCTATCACTGAGCTGCATTGTGGAACTTTCTTCTTTTTTTTTTGAGACAGAGTCTTGCTAAATTACTGAGGCTGGTCTTGGATTTGTGATGTTCCTGCCTCCGTCTGTCAAGTTGGTGGAATTGCAAATATACTAACTTATGTTGTGTCCATGTATGAATATAACACAGTGAATTCTATTTATATATGTAAAATTATGTCACTAATTACAATTATAATAATAAAGGAAAAGAGATGAGGAGGGCAGAGCAGACAGATAAGGGGAAGGGACAAGGGAAGGTACTAGAATGAAATTGATCAAATTATGTTATATGCATGTATGAATATGGCATAATAAGTGCCACTATTACATATGCTTAAAATGCACCAAAGAAAAACTAGAATTATATTAGTTGTAATTTTAAAAAATATCCACCTAAGCCACTGATGAATTTTTCATTCTCAGAACCATGATGAATTAATAAATGGTGGTTGTTTTAATTAGCTAAATTTGGGTAAATTTTTATGCAGCAATAGATAACTACTACAATGATATTTGAAGTCACTGATCTGTGGAGATCTTCTAGAGTGTGAATGTACATAGAGAAGCAAGGTGAAAGAGAACCCATGCCTGAAGCCTCCCTATGTTTGAGTGTGAGGAGCAGGGGCAGATGATACAAGTATATATTTGGCAAATTACTTCCCTTAGTATCCCAATCCATCAAATGGAGATAATGCTTTCTACAGAGATGTGGGTGAAGATTAATGAGGTAACATTAGTACTGGGTGCAAATACCATTTGTAGCATAATAGTTTCAACTGTATTATTTTCCTTCTTCATTAAACCCCATTTATGATCATTTGAAATTTTCATTTGCATAACAAGAAAGAAACTTGGATATCTGGATGTGCATTGTGAAATATATAAAATGTTCACAATAATTTTGAAACTAATTGGACCATTGTCTGTCTCTCCCTTTTCTGTTCTCTCTCTCTCTCTCTTTCTCATCTCTATCTCTATCTCTATCTCTCTCGCTCTCCCTCTTTCTCTCTTTCTCATGCAGGGGATCAAACTCAAGGGCACCTTCTTTTCCTTTTTTTAAAAAATGTTTTGAGGCAGAGTCTCACAAAGCTGCCCAGACTGGCCTCAAATATGTGATCCTTCTGCCTTAGCCTCCCAAATCACTGGGATTATAGGCATGCGCCACCACACCTGACTGACAATACTCATATTTATACATCATCCTTGTGCTTTCAGTTGATTCATTCCAAAGTCTATTTTCTAATGTCTGTAAGAGAATCTCTCATCAAAACTTGCATCAATACCTTTATAACGTTATGTAAGAAATATGGCTGGGGAAGGGGCATACAGAATAATTTAGCTCTAGAAAAATTTATGTATTACATTTAGTATTATTCATTTTTAAATAATCTTTTCTGTTGAGAAAGTGTTATTCAATATTGCATTTTTTCTATTTACAACATCCCGAGAAATTTTTTAAGCAATGAAAAGTTAGAATGCATTTTATTCAAAGAAGATGAGTAGAAAATGTATTTTCCTCAGAAATCATTTAATGTTGCATTTATAAATACTGTACAGCTGAAATTTGAAACTAGCCATCAGGAATTTGACAGTATTCATCATTATTTGCCAACAAATGCTTCAAAAAGACTTAATGATCTTACAAAATTAGGTTCTTCTTGATGGGAGCAAAATGCAGATAAATTATTTTCATTTGGGCCTTTTGAAGTTGTGAAATGAAGATTCTCTAAAACTGTTTCTTACAATGGTATAAAACAAACATATGGCCAGATCACAAATTTCATTTTATATGTGTTAATATAGTTTCAAAAGGTGAGCTAAAAATGTAAATATCTTTGCATGCAAGCCTCCATAGGAAATAAGTATTATCTTGTCAGGGCAAGATTCTGACTCTTGAACTGAGACTGTTTCCACCAAATGGACATGTAGCATTTGCACTTCCATCGTGGGTGTTAGAATTCCTTCTCGTTACCCTTTTTTTTCCCTATTGATTTTCTAATCCACTTTCTTCCCCTCTTTACTGGTATTCATATCATACAGAAAAAAAACTATCATGATAATTGATTTTTGCTTCCTAAAATATAAATTTTGTTGTTAGAAGACAATGTACAATGAGAGAAGAAAATTAACATTTTTTTGACATGGTATTTCCAACACACAATGATATTGGTATTTTCAACATAGAATATATGCTGATATGTTCAACATACACTGGGTTGATCAGAATTCCAAAAGTCATAACCCTGAATATTGAAATCTCAAAACATTAAAGTCCCAAAGTTTGAAATCCTGAAAGCTAATATTCCCCCAAACCACAGCTTTTTCCACAAAAGTAGTGACTATCTTGGGACTGGAATTGTAGCCCAGTGGTGGGACACTTGCTTGGCATGTGTAAATCCATAGCACCTAAAAAATAAGCTACTTAAGAGGAGTAGAAACCCCAAACTTGGAGAAGAATATCAACAGCAAAAGCTTCTGTTGAAATTTTCATCATTTTTCTGTATTGGCATTCCTGAGGCAGATAAAATTTCAGCAGTTTTAATGAACTAAACTCTCATATGCCTGAAGAAGCCAGTGCAGTTACTGCCTGGCTCTAAAATAATCATGTTCATGGTAGGATAAGAAGACACCCACTCAATTATGTGGCTGTTTGATCACCAGTGTCTCTTCCTGCCATGCTGGTGGTGTGTAGAAAGTGCCTGGGGAGTGGATTTCCCATACTCAACAAAATAGAGAAACAGCACAGAAGATGGAAACACTTAATAGAGAGTGTTTATGTTGGTATATGTCAAGTCATAGGAGAATTTCAAAATGAGCAGTGCTGTGTTAAAAAACAAAATATAAACAAATTTTCTAAGAAAAGCCATGTCCTAAAAGAAAAACAGCAATTCAGCTTGGATAGAGGACTTCAAAATATAGTTAAAGATCTTGAAAGTTCTCCAGTTCCTATGGACTAGCTCCTGTAACTTATCTCTGTAATACACTTTTTAATATGTCAAATTCTCTTTTTAGTTTTGTCTTTATTCAAGGTGGATGAGAATAAACGTAATCAACTTGCCGCCAAAAGAGTGTTCTTGGTATGTCAGCTTTTTCGCTGCTGTTACCAAAAGACCTGAAACAAACAATCAGAGGAGGAAAAGTTTATCATGGGGTTCATGGTTTCAGAGGTCTTAGTCCACAGACAGTTGATTCCATTGTTTGGTGGCCAAGGAGAGGCAAAACATCATGGCAGAAGAGTGTGGTGGAGGCAAGTGGCTCAGGACATCACAACAGGAAGGAAGGAAGGAGAGAGAGAGAGAGAGAGAGAGAGAGAGAGAGAGAGAGAGAGAGAATATGAATGAATCTCTTCATGACAAAAGAGAAACCTCAAATCCAAGTTCTCTGTTACTCACCTCCTCCAGCTACACTCCACCTGCCAACAGTCACCACTCAGTTAATACCTATCAAGGGATTAATTCACAGATTGGGTTAAGGCTTTCACAATCATTTTACCTCTAAACCTTCTTGCTTTGTCTCACAGATAAAAACTGTTGGAGGCACTACAAATCTAAACTGTAACATGGTGGATAAATGATTGACATATAATGATGGTTTGTGGTTATGACAGGTTAGATATTCAGAAAAAGCAGTTGTTAAATCTGTGTTAGCAAGTGGAAACACCTGCTATTAGGACCATGTTCAACTCCTCCTCCATCACAGCGGCTGCTGTATTTGTGAGATCACTACATTAGGAATGGGGTAGAGAATGGCAAGGATTGACTGATGCCAGAATGCAGTTACTGTGACTACTAGGTAGTTGAGTATTCATTCTAATGAGTAGGATTGGTGTGCAAGAAAATGTTTCCAAACTTGTTGACTGCTTGCCATGGTGACTTCATGTTTCTCTCCTTAATATCTTTGTCCTACATCTTGCAATCTTTCTCCTTCTAGACCCATAGAAAGTCATCCAGTTATTAGCCTTTGCTCATTGGTCCCCTTACATTCTCATCTTGGACTGTTTCCCTTTCCACAAAATGTCTGAAGCTTGAACTTTTGTGTTCTCAGTCAGCTGGTCAAGAGGAATCCCCTCATGAATTTGCAGTCATAAGAATAAGTCACTTGTGCAACATTACTCATGATATAGAGGTCTGGATTATCTGCTCTTATAGCTAGACCACCCTATTTTGTTACATCTGTATATATCATTCCCATCTAATGATAACTTGCTGGACTGCTCCATCTATGACTTTGTGAGTTTCACAGAGATTTAGTATGGCCACATGGCTAAATGATGTCCATGATCAGACTCTCTCTCAGTGTGCAGTAGCAGATCAGCAGTATTTTATCAAATGGTGCAAAATTCTCTACTACAAGGTGAATCCATGGAAGTTTAACTCTGATTTTCATATTGGCATATGTAAGAAATGCTTTGTGGCACCTTCATCAAAAATTGTATATTCTTGGTAATATGTGTCTTCTAAATTACACATGGAAGTGGAATAGCTGGGTTGTCACTCATTTATACCCTGGGCAATACTCAAACCTGGTAGCTTTCAAGCAATGTGTTCTTTTTCAGTGGTAGAAAGGATAAGTTAACATAAAAATTTCTTTGCTTAGCCAGTGATATGATGATGATCTTTCCTGACCCTCTGGCACACAGAAGTCTCCAATACACTTTGTACTTTGTATCTTGTTTGGTTAACATGATGTTATCAATGAAGTAGGTCAATAGAAGGCTCTACAGAATGGCCAGGTGGTCTAGTTCCTTCAGACTATAATATGAAAAGATGGGAATGTTAATGCAGACTTAAGTCAGGAACTATAAGGTATATTATTTCTATCCCACACTGTTACAAATTGATTCCAATCTGCCTGCCTCAAAAGTTTAGAAATTTGATGCATTTCCAAGATAAATGGCTACATAGTATGTTCCTGCGACTACGTTCACTGCTTCTAGTAAATACATTGCTTCTAGTAAATACATTGCTACATAACCAGAAGCAATTGAAGATATTGTGTTTAGAGTAAAACAATGTTACCTGAAACAATCATTTCATTTTTGTAAGAATGGTGAATTAAGTGGGGTTGTCATAGGGACCACCATGTGTGCAGCATTTGAATCATTAAAACTGGACTAATCTCTAATTTCTTGGTGTGTGGCACTATTCACTGTTATGTCTATGAGGCATCCCCCAACAAGGTCATGTGGCAATGCAGGAAATATTCAGAGATGATTAACTAGATTATTAGAGCTGCAACTCATTTGTGCATTAATCCTTTTGATCGTTAATAATTTGAATGACATGTTGGGTGATAACTGTAAACAGGTGGAATGGGACTAAAGGAAATAGATCACTAAGGTTGTGACTTTGGGGGTTATATTTTGTCCCTGGATCTTTATGTTTCTCTCTCCCCTACCCCCACCTCTTTTCCACAAATTACTAAGCAGATTTCCTCTGCCACACCTTCTGCCATGATGTTCTGCCTGACCTTGAGTCCAAAGGATTGGATTAGCCAACCATGGACTGATTTTCTGAAACTGTGAGCAAAAATAGACTTTTCCTTCCCTAAAGTGTTCTTGTCAGGCATTTTTGGAACAGTGACAAACAACAAATTTTCCTAATTCTTTGTTCTGATAACATTTTAAATTTACAGAAAAGATGCAAAGATAGTATGAAAAGTTTCCATTACAACTCACCCAGTTATCATAACCTTGTTAGTATTTTACATAGTCCTTTATCAAAACTAGGAAATTAGTGTTGATATAGTGTTATTAGCAGGGGTATAATCACTTCAAGTCTACTACACTGTAGACCTAGGTCAGATTTTATAACACTTTCTTTTGTTTGTTTGATTCAGAAGTGAATTCAGCATTTCACATTGCATTTATGTATCATGTCACATTAGCAACAAAAACAAAGAAATAAGAAAATAAATCAAATAAATTAAAATATTTTTAAGTAGAACAAATCTTAGTGATTTACATTAGCTTTTTAAAAGAATCATTACAAAGCTACATTTATCAAGAAAGTGTGCATTTTTCAAAGTTTATGGACACAGAGATTAATGGAACACAACAGAGAAAAATAACAGGAATGGACCCACATATGTATGTTCAATTAATTTTTAACATGGGTTCCAGGGTAACTCAATAGAGAATTATTAGCCTTGTCATCAAATAGTATAGTAACAGTTGGACATGCATATAATAATGCAAACCCTGGTCATTATAACATGCCATCTACAAAAATTAAATGAAACAGACCATAGATCTAAATGTAAAAGATAAAATTATGTAACTTCTAGATGAAAATACAAAACAAGAATTCGTTGACCTTGAACTTGTCAAATATTTGTTGCCTAGAACTGAAAAAGTACAAATTATAGAAGAAAATTTAATGAACTGGTTTTAAAAATGATTTAAAGTATTGGCACATTGAAGGCACTGTTAGGAAAATAAGAAATGTCAAAGAGAAAATGTTTGAAAACACATATCTGATACAGAATTGTCAGGAACATAAAAAGAACTCAACTTACAAATTAAAAAATTAAATTTAATTTTTAAAATGGACAAGAGATTTCAGCAGACATTTCACCAAAGGAGATAAATGAGAGGGAAAAGAAAAAAATATGTTCATCCTCATTAATTTTTAAGAAAATACAAGTTAAAACCACAAGACTGTGTGTGCCTAATAGAATGGCTAACACTGAACAAACCTAATAGAATGGCTAACACTGAACAAACACAATACCCAGTGTTGATAAGGAGGTGGATCAAGAGAACTCATGCAGCACTGGGGAAATGAAAATGCACGGGGACTTTGAAGACAGCTTCATAGTTTCTTATGACACCTAGAGATAGGGAAACATAAGACTACATAAATCCAGTAATATGATGTTTATAGTGACTTTACTCATGACATTCATGAGCTGGAAACAACTCAAATGCCCATGTACTGTTTAGTTGATAAACAAAAGTTGGTACATCAGTGAAATACAATACTGATCAGCAATAAAAATAATGAACTTCTAAACATGCACAAGCTTGAATGAATCTCAAATTTCTTATGCAACAGATTATTTTCATTTTAAAATATTTGTTAAAGTTGCTAGCTAGACCAAACTTCAACATCAGCAGGGACCTTTGAACACTGCCCCACAGAGTGCCCAGCTTAGACAATTACATTTAGATGGTGTTCTAGAAAAGGTCAACTACTGAATAACATCAGAAAAATGACTGCTATGAACCAGGGGTTTGGGAAGGTTTTCACAGCAAAATGGGGAAGGAAACTTTTTGGGGTGATGGAAATATCCTATACTTTTACACTGGTAGTAGTGGTATTTTTATGAATGTATACACTTGTCAAAAATCATCAAATTAAACTTGAACACACAGGTGATTTTACTGTGTAAATTTTAACATAATAAATGTGACCAAAAAATAAAAAAAGAAGTGGTTGTCTTCACCAGATGATCAGAATTTCATCCCTTAAAATTTGAATATATCAAAGAAGGCACACTATATCTTAATAAATTATCAATCAGAACATAGCAAGATTGATGTGTCAAAAGCATTAATTCCTCTGTTTCCCTCCTCCCCTGAGCACATCCAAGCTTTTCTTTAAGGTTGCTGAGAAGCTCATCCTTTTAGAGCCAGTAATTCTCATCATTCAATCCTGGAATCGAAAGTGCCTCTTAGAACCAGCTGTTTTATTAGTCATGTTTGTCCAGCTCTAAAGACTGTAGTCAAGGTTTGATAAAGTTAGGACTATTCCCATCCTATTCATCTTTTGATCTTATTGTTGGATGAAAGATGCCTTATGTCCCCCCAGACTGGCACAGGGCAAATTTTTCTATCCTAGTTACTCCTTGCCTGAGAACACAGAGCAAAATAGTATTTCAAACTTTCAGTGACAAAAGTCCTGAAGAAGCCAGCTACTGTATGCGGCAATAATCAAATGTACCTTCTGATTTTGAAATTTGGTCTAACTCCTACCTTTAACAAATATTTTGAAATAAAAAAATAATCTCCTAGGCTAGGATGACTCCAACTTCTGCCTAGCATTGTTTCTGTGATGACAGATGAATACCATCTGACCAGAATTAGGTGTTTGAAATGTTCGGAAATGGTTTGACTGTGTCCGCCCAAGGGTTCAAGTGTTGCAATTAATTCCCATTGTGAGGTACTAAGAGGTTGGGGAGTTTATCCAACTGCAGTGTTAGAGGTGGACCTTTGGGAGGAGGTCAAGGTTAGATGGGACCATCAGGTTGAAGAACCCTAGTGGCTTTATAAGTAGAAGAAGAGAAGCAAGAAGAAACATATGCACATGCTCCCTGTCTCTTGCATGTGAGGTCCTGCACCACTATGGGACTTTCCGGCAAGTAGGCCTTGTCCCCACAGGTGCCTCCCAAGCTTGAACTTCCAAAACCACGAGGCCAAATAAAACTCTTCTCTAGAACTCACCCAGTTTGTGGTGTTTTGTTATTAGCAACAGAACATACACCAGTTCATGGGCATTATTTGGTTATAGAATTCTAAACATTTTTGGATAAAAGAATAACAATAATAACAAAAAGGGATGTTAAAGTGAATATGAATAAAATAAAATGTGACTCATATTTGAAGCATGAATATTCCTGAATGGTCAGAATTGGACACTATTGATGTATCATGGTGGTTGCCATATGGGGAAACTACAGGCTTCTTGGACTTTATGGCAGAGTGGGTGCCTGAAAAGCCAGATGGAAATCTCTTTGTGGTAAATTTAAGCACATTGTAATTGAGTAAAATCATGTACAGCAGTAATTAAGAGTTTGCTTTAGAGTAGAGTAGACCTTCATCTGGAATTGTAATTCTGCCATTTTCCAGGTCAAGGACTTTGGATGAGTCATATAAGCATTCTAAATCTCAGTAACATGACCTTAAACCAAGGAAGAGGAACATTATCCAACAAAGTAATTTAAAGAAAGCATAAGAAAATCCAGAGGGTCCTTGACTTACAAAGTTTCCCCTTACAATTTTGCAACATTGTGATAGTCGGAAAGTGTTACATGTTCAGTAGAAGCCCTATTTCAAATTTTGAATTTGAATCTTTTCCCAGACTAGCACCTTGTGCTATGATAGTCTCAGGAGATGATAGACTATGGCAGCGAGTCACAGCTCCAAGTCAGCCACATCAGGATGAAGAGAAGGAGCCAATATTGTGCATTGCCTTGCATTGGTAAGCTGTGGTGTTTGAAAAACAAGTTGTACTAAATTCATTTCTGACTTATGATATTTTCAGCTTTCAATAGGTTTACTGGGATGTTGATTCATGGTAAATATCTGTGCATGCAAAGCATCTGGCATGCTATCAGTTCGTAACAAATGCCTATGAAGTAGAATTTAAATTTTTATCACCATCATTATCATTACAAAATTTTTCCTAAAAAACAGAAAACTTGCAATTCACATAGTGTTCAGACATACATCTGGTAGGACTAAATAGTTTCTTAGTTAACAAGTGTATATACATATGTATGCATACAGGTGTTTGCAATTATTAAGTAAATGCCCATCTGGATCATCATCTTCCATATAAAGAATAAAGACCATATCAAAACACAAACATACATATGAATATTGGAACTACAGAAAAATGAAATGCTTATACTATAAATACTTCATTCATAGTTGATTAAAATCAGTGAAAGAGCATGAGAGTTATTTGCCACAGAAAGGAATTAAGTGAAAACAAAATAAAAATGTGAACTGATGCTAGGCACAGTGGTGCATGCCTGCAATCCCATCAACTCCAGAGGCTGAGGCAGGAGGGTCGCAAGTCTGAGGACAGTTTCAGCAATTTAGGGAGATCTTCACAACATTATTAAGATCCTATCTCAAAATAAAAATAAAGTTGGGAGTGGTAATGTACACCTGTAATCCCAGTGACAAGGGAGCCTGAAGCAGAGGGATCACAAGTTTGAAATCCATTTCAGCAGATTAATGAGCACCTCAGCAGCTTAGTGTGACCCTGTCTCAAAATAAAAGAAAATAAAAGAAAAGAAAAAGGGCAGAGTATGTAACTCAGTAGTAAAGTGTCCTTGGTTTCAATCTTTGGTACCTATCCCCCCAAAAATGTGAATTGTTAATAGGTTATAGCAATACTAAATCACAGAAGATATCTTTTCTATTTCCTTTTCCCAGTCCACTATACATTCAAGCTATTAGCCTACCTGATAGTTTTCAAAAACAAAAAACAAAAAATGGCCATTTTATTTTATCAGTAGGAATTAGCAAAAATGCCTGAAGGACCATTTTCTTCTTTTTCTTAAATTATTATTTCCTTTAGCAAAAGGCAATTACGAGCATTTAATTTTGTGTATCCATTTGAAATGATGCTTTGAAAATTACTTGGTTTACATGGCAGCCAAAGGAGGGAATTTCCCAACTAAAATTTATATTGTAGGATGAAAATGTCAATAAAGCATTTAATCAGATTTCTTCCCAACCCATCCCCATTAAACTCCATGTACACTTAAAGAGACATTTTTATATCATCACTAAATATATTGTACATGCTAAAACTTTAAACATTTCCCCATATATACTAAAGAGTTGGTGGAGCGATAACTTTAACTAGAGTCTCATTTATATCTCCAACTTACCAGGAACTAAATAGAGGAGATTTTCAGAAGGATATCTCGATAGTTTTTAATCTGGAAAGGAAAGTGATAAAGGAGAGATCAGATGAAATAAAAAGCACTTGGAATCCTTCTCAGCACAGCTGATAGGTAACATTGGTGACCAGTGTCCTGTGGGGCGGTTCGTGCTTGGTGTTGCATGTCAGTCACTGGAAACAGGGCTAGGATGGGGATTCTCTCCTGCCGGGGCAGCAACTCACCAGTGGAGATGGAGATGGTCAAGCGAAGAAGTCAGAAATTCCTTCCCAGCTTAGGATGTTTTGAAGAACAACAGAGTAGAGGCAAATGCCCAGCTATATTGCTCACACAGCCTTCTTTCAGCACACCATTTCTGGATCTAAGAACTCTCGATGTAAGTTTGGATCAACCATATGTGATCAAAGGATACTATCAGAAACCAAGCGGTATGGAAAAAGGAAGTAAAGAAAGAACATGAATCCACCCAGTTTGTGACCAAACACCTTGCTGCTCTAGATGAATTTTACTTCATTCAGGGTGATCATATAAACACAGGGCATATGGCCCATAGAAAAGTCCATATCAATAAGAAAGGAGGAAAAAAGCAAGCAGAATTCGGATGAAAAAAATATTTGTATGCATTGCCATACCCGTAGCTATATTTATGTTTATATGTGTATTTTCATGGCTATATATACCTATTGATTGATCTATATCTAGTTATATAAATTGCTTGCCTTATTCTGGTTTTATAGATTTAATGAGAATTCTCTCAAACTACACTTAATGAGAAAATGGTCCCAAATGCAATTTTAAGATGCTTAATAAAAGATGTATAGATAAATACATCTCAACATCAGACAAGATGCTGCTGGTGACATCCCAAAGGGACATGTCCTTGTAGAAGAAAATCAGCCAGCTCTTGTGAAAGAAGAAGAGTGGTGCATTAGGGGCAGTGGGTTGCTGTGTGGACATATATAACCCACACTGTTTATGGCCCACATCAGTGAATTTGTGATTGCCTATGAATTCTACAAGCAGACCATAAAACTGTTTTCTCCCTGACTTATTCCCTGTTGCAGTTGAGAGGTTCTTTAGGGCCACCTGCAGTTTGGACATGTCTTGCAGAGATGGAAGAAAGAACTGCCCTTGGGAACTGGTTTCAGTGCATTCTTCAATTTGTGTTTGAAAAACAGTAAAGAAAAATCATGGCCAAACATCTGAGCCCTTCTCCACTGTCCCATCCACCACACAGAAATTCTCTAAAAGGAAAATGTAAAGAGGGGTCAAGGCTTTAAAGCAGGATCAGTAAATTTTTTCCATCAAAGTCCAGATAGTAAACATGTTAGGATTTTAGATTGTGCATTTTTGGGCATGATTTACAACACTGCCACTGTAGGAGAGAAGCTGCAATGGACATGAAATGAATATGACCATGTGACAAAATCAGGCTGCAGTCCAGATTTGTCCCTTTACCAACCTTGTTATAGAGATTTTTTTGGACATTACAGTCCAAATTTTAAGAAGTAAATTAAAAGGCACCAGTTTGTCTTGAATTGAAACTATTGAAACTGGGGAAGTAGGAGGAAAAATTTTGATTATTTTAGGAAAGTACGCTCTTCTTCAACAATGAGACTGACTTAATTTTTCTTTAAAATCACTTCAGAATTAACACAGCACACACATTACAGCAAGGAAGCCAACTAACTTCTCCTGCAGGAAAAACCTAAAGATGTTGAATAAATTATACCTTTTTAAAGTAAAGCACAGCCTTCCAAAACCAGGCAAGGGAGAAGGGAGGGACTCTGTTTGTTGAAAACCCAGAGAAAACAGAAAACAAAGGAATAAGTATATGACCTGGTACTACAGCTGGGGTTTATGTTGTGTTTGTGTGTGTGTGTGTGTGTGTGTGTATGATTTTTGGAGGAATAGTTTGGGGAGTACTGTTGCTAAACATTGAATTTTTTCTGTTGCTAAGTTTTGAAAAAATACAAAGTTTCCAAACATACAAATAGATAAGAATAAAATGGCACAAGATACATCATTATAGTGGATACTGTAGTATGCTGCTGAGATTTGGCTTTCAGAACCAAGGCACATATTCATCTTCCCAACTTCTGACTGTGCTGGTAATGGAGGGCTCTGATCTGTGCCTGGCTCTAGGGATTGCCTTTGGCAGAAGGGAGGGGCCTTGTCCCAAATTTCACCTCTTTCTCAGAGTCAACCTAAAGCTCCTTAGTGGCTAAGGCAGGGGCCCAAGATGCACTCCCTACCCAAATTTAGGAAATCTCTACCAGTGAAGAGTTCCCATTGGAATCAGGTGGTACCACAGTTAAAGAAATTCAGCCAGTTTTTGTTTTGTTTTTTTTTTTTTGTAGCTGTAATTGTTAATTATGTAGCTATAATTGTTGGAGCTTGTCCCCCTGCTGAATCCTTTTCCCCCATATCTTTAGGAATTGTTCCCAAGTGCACACACATCTCTGACTCAAATTCTATTTCCAGGGAACTAGAAGACAATCATCTCTTATAAATGTAATGTTATTTCTTACTTGTTTCAGATACTATTTTTATTTTTATTGGGGAATTAAATATCATAGACACAACTGAAGTTCCTCCCCTCTCATTATTTATTTCTAGAGAAATTTGTAAACTTTCATTAAGCATTTATAATTCTCATGAACATTTTCATATTTTACTCTCTATTTGTGAATCCCTAAACATCATGTACTAATTTTTGACAGTATTAAAACTCTATTCATGGTATTTTAGAATACATTTTGCAACTTGAATTTTGTTAGTGCTCAATATTGTTTTTGAGATTTATGTTTGCTTATATAATTAGCTATTTAAATATGATCTAAAGCAAATGGCAGTATACTAATGGCTGATGAATTTCAAATGAGGGCACTGGCCTGTCTGATGTAACATTTCCTGTACATTTCTTTATATTGAATATTGTAGGATTAAACATTTTATAAAATAAAATAGTTTAACTCAAAGAAAAATAATAATGCATGAATTGTGTCCTTCCCATACCCCAGTCTAGTTGATAGAGTCTAATTTCTACCATCCAAGAGTTTCCCCAGTGTTTCTCAAACTTACACATCTAGTTCCATTGGTAGCTGCATGCTGGACCAATCTCTTGATCTGGGATAGCATTTTTGAAGATATGCTCCACAGAAAGTAAACCTGAGGGACAATTCAGGTGAAATAAACATTAAAAATGCAACCACAGGCCTCCCCTGGATGGGCATTCTCTTTGTCATATTAAAGACAATGAAAAATTTTGCAGCAAACAAACATGATTTTTATTTAACTGGTATTCCCAATTCTGGTTTTTTTTTTTTTTTTCATGAAATCTTTTGCCTACAGAACTCTAGTAAATTACAGAACTAGCATACTGTGGACACTTGACGGTTATATTTTGACGGTTTATTGTCCATTTGCAAATACATCATGAGTGATTTTGTCTCCCTTTTTGCCCATTCTGTTGCCTATGTTCAATTTTTTTTTTTTCAGTCACAAACCCAATGTTTCTTATTCTTCCAAATCAAATTTGTCATCTCCACTGTGTGGCCTATCTAGGCACTCCCTTATACACTAGAGAGGATTCCCTAACTAATCAGGAGCTCAGCTCCTTGGATGCAGGGGTAGAATTAGCACTATTTACTCTTAGTAACTTGTGAGTACTGGCACATAGAGGGAGTTCAATAAATGTGTGTCAGAACTCAGGGAGTGGCTCAGTGGTAGAATACTTGCCTGTCATGTCCAAAGCTCTGGGTTCAATTCCCAGCCCTGCAAAATAATTAACTTGTTAAAAATATGTATGCATTGTACATCTGAATGTACACTTGAGTGGTTGGGTAGAAAAATATGTGTTCTCCTAGAACTAATACACATTATATTGAAATCATTTGTTCATTTGTTATGGAGATATATATATATACATATGTATATATATATATCCCATTGTGCAGCAGGTTCCATCAGGACAAAGAATTGTGGTTGATTTATATTTGCATGTGTAATGCCTAATATCATCAGTGCCTTTTTCAAATACATGTGTATAAATTATCTTCAAGTCATTTGTGCATTCTTCTTCCTCATCCATTGTCCTCATTTGTATCTAGAGAGATTGACTCAAGAATAAATTAATCAGGCATCAAAGTGCCAAGTCCTAGAAGAAACTTCACAAAAAGCACTTAGTTTTTACAACTTGTAAGCAGAAACCTAAGATTTGCAACACTGGTGGCCTGGCATCAGGGTTGAACTTCCTCGGAGGCACTGTGTATTCAGGCCATGGATGACTTCTTCCAGATGGGTGGAAGTCCCCACAGTCCAACAGTAAGTAGGAGCTAGTGAGTTTTAACATTTTTGAATTAGCTACCCTGTAATTGTTCACACCACTGTTATTCCATTTTACTGGTCTATTCAAAGGTATAGTGACTTAAATTTTCTCAACACTTACTTAGACTCAATTATTTTTTCTCACCACTATTTTAGCCATCGATTTTAAGCTGTAGTGTGGCAAATCCATTCTCTTACATTTTCAATCTCTTCATATTTGCCTCTAGAAGAGACAGTGTATGAATATGTCATTCTTCCCCTGACTCTTCAAACAGAGCACATGCGCATCACACACCAGGAATAACTCAAGAGGAGAAAGGTGAGTTGGGCATCTTCTCCTATTTTGCCACGTGTCTGCTCCTCTCTGCATATTATGCAACACTCTTCTGCATGGGGCTCATGTCAGCCTACCAGACAGCAACTGCTCCTCCATGCTGCAGCCAGCTATTCACTTGCAGTTCACTTCTCTGGCTTGTTTCTCCCTTTATCTCTGCCCGCTTCAGAGGCTGCCATGGAAGCCCTTACAATGTGCTCTCATAGAACCCTGCAATTTTCCAGGAGCCAATCAACATAGGATTCTAAGTCTACTTGTGTATATTTCTCAGTAGAGTGCAGCTCCCTGAGACTAATAATTATATTTGGCACAATGCTTTCCCCAAAATTTTAGTCTATTAAATATTTGTTGAAGAACAGAATGATTATAGGGTGCTACAGGGCAATTGGATCCAGGGCTCCATCTCAATCACATCATTAATGTTGTTGGTATTTTTCACCAGTGATCCCTGGGTCTCCTTAAAGCTGCCTAATTATCACTGGCTGCTATGTTTGCTGAGCTTTTGATCATTTATATTTCTCAGACAGCTCATCCTAACACATGACTTTTTTTTTTTTTCACTAATTCTGTGGCTTCTGTTTCACATTTTATGCTCTATCTAAAGTAAATTGTCAGTAGTAGGTAAGATAAGGAAGAGTATTAGGGGGTAATAACAGTTAAGCCAGCCTACAGAGGGCAGGGAACCAAGTATTCCCGAAAATTTTGCAGCCTCAGACCTGAATGGAGAGATTTTCAAAAGTGCTACCTCCTAACCTTACCAACCTCAGGTCTGTCATCACAAGTCAACACCAATACCTGAGCTCCTATACCACCACTGCACTGTGTTTCTCCACCTCTACTTAGGGGAAGTCTAATTTGGTGCTGGATGAAATAGTCCCATATGAAGAACTTCGGTTCATGAAGACTGTTGGATATATTCCCCAAACTCACTATTGCTGTGAGGTCCTCCTCAATCCACATAATTTCTCAGATTCCCCCAGGCTACTTTCTAGAAACTAAACTCTCTTATACTGACTCCTAATTTGTTCCCCTTCCATTTTAACATCTGCCCTTCTAATGCTGTAAGTCCCCAGATTTCCCATCAACGCTGTTGACAGCCCACTGCAATGTCCTTCTTTCCCAAAGGCCCATAGATCCCAAACCATCTCATTATTTGACTCTTACCTTGATTTTGATGGCCTGGATTTGGCTGAATTTCAGCTGAAATCCTATAGTTCAACATTGACTCATTTATGTTTCCTAAGCTGCTGGAAGTCCATTTAAATTAATGAAAGTTAGTCAAATCAAATACTACTGAACTGAAACTGTTCAAGCAAAGAATAATGTTTAAGAAACAAGGAGCCTTATTTACCCTCTAGCCCTGTCTCTCCAAATGAGATATTTGTACTATCAGCACTTGTCTTCTCTAAAGATGTGGCGGTGTTTCAATTCTTTTGACCTAGCCCTGATCACACTGCATCTATCAAGTCATTTGTCCTGCAGAACACTAAGAAGGAACATAAAGGCTCAGATTCCTTTTCAAAGGAGAAGTTTTCACACATACCCATCTTGACATTGCCCCTTTCCAGGGGCAGCTGCTTAGTCAGGCACTGGCCATTCATTGCCCATATCCACTCTGCAAGATGGAGCTAATGGTTTCAATTGTGCAGTCCAAAGGAAAGAACCCTTTCCTCCTGTTGCAATATCTGCTTTTATTTTCCAACTCTGTCAGGCAGGATCTATAGTTTCATTGGCTTAGCTCCTTTGTCTCCCTTTTAGCAAGGCGCGTACGAATGGCAGCCTCATTTGTCATCAGCAGATTGAAATGTTTTGTTTACAATGCCATCTGTGCATGATCCACTTTTGCTTTTTACACAATAATTGCTAATGCAGAATATTACAGTATATATATATATCTCTGTATGTCACAGAAGAAAACAATGAGAACCATAC
Organism: Glaucomys volans; assembly: GCA_020662805.1. NCBI lineage: Eukaryota > Metazoa > Chordata > Mammalia > Rodentia > Sciuridae > Glaucomys > Glaucomys volans. The sequence goes on from JAJEJO010000404.1 coordinate 411,756, forward strand.
TGAAAAAGCACACTAGCTAATAAAATCATTTTCTTGCACTCCACAAGCTGCAGATCACATTTGCCGCAGTCCCTCCCAGAATCATTTCACTTTTTGTATTCGAAGGGACACTCCTCTGAAACTCAGTGGACTCAGACACATATTGACGTTTTGTACTAGCCTCAGAAATACCTCCTAATATGTAAAATTCCTTCCTAAAAAGATATTTTCTAAATCTCAGAATACCAACATAGTAATTAGTAAGTAGTCAAATATTTAGCTTTCCCATAGGACTTTCATACTTTTTTTTTCTCCAAATTAAACAATTGTTATTTAGAAGCTCCACATAATACCTCCATAAAGAATCAGTAATAATGCTTCCTTATTAAAATCTACTGTTTGCTGTTGATTTGAGTGACAATAAAAGAGCAATCAGGAAATGAAACAAGTTTGGTCACGTTTAGCCCCTAAAGAGCAATATAAACATGCGTTTGTTTCAGTGATGTATACAAGATCATACAAACATTCTGCTAATGGTATCAGGAAATTTTCCATCTCCTTGAATTCCTACATAAAGATAAGAGCAGCTATATAATTAAATTAAAGAACACATGAACAACATTTGCAACAAAACTACATTTCAAAGTATCCACATCCACTGTAAAACACAGCCTAGACACATGATAGGCAAGTGCCCATGCTCTTGTGGGAAGGCAAAGGAAGTAACAAGAGTGATGCCTTTGGAACTGAGAATAGGAGGAACTGAAAGTTCACAGATGATCTCCATCAAACCTCATGGGCCAACTTGAGAGCAGCAGCCCTTCAGGGCACCAAGAATGTGAAGGCCCATGGTAGGAAGTACTAAGAAACTGAAGCTCTCCAGATAGACTCTCTGGGTCTCCCTTTTAGAATGGGCCCTCGTTGAACAGAAACTTTTAGGGATTGAGTCAAAATTTAATCAGATAGGACAAGACAATGGAAAATGTAAAGAGGTCTATGGAAGAATGTGAAAAGGACCAGGAAATTAACAGAAACAAAACAAAACAACAACAAAACACCCCAGAGGAAGCCCTGTAAAGTCAGAAAAATTTTCTAAACTGTGGTTCATTCTAAACAATCAGAAAAATGAACTTCACCAAAAAGCCTAACATCATAAGCAGTGGTCTATTTGCCCCCTTTTCTACATGGAAAAAAGATAATAATAGAAGACAGACTTACATTTGAAGAAACAAGGAAGAGCCAAGTTTAAATCTGAATCCAAGCTAGTATAAAAAGGAAAACAAAGCAAAATAAAAAAACAGAATCAGGAGCCAGCTAACTTCCCCGTAGAGCATGCGGGAACACTGCAAAGTGCGCCCAGAGAAGAAACCAAAACTATGACCTGCTATTTCTAAAAGAACTAAATAAGAAATATTGAGAAAATAGAAGATATGAAAGAAACACATAAATCAATATGAGCAAAATTCACAAATAAGACCGCTGACTCAGGGAAAACAAATACATAAATAGAAATATCAGAAATCAAGACTAAACTTGAAAGAATAGAAAGGTCAATATCTTAAGTAATGGAAGATGAAAAAGGAACAAAATTAAATAGAAATGAAGCTGTAAAAAGGAATTGAGAGAGCGACAAGTACCAACAGTGAGCAAAAGAGATTGTCATAGGAATGGTGCAGTCCACAAGCACAAAATCAGAGGAAGAAGAACCCTTGCTGGAAATGCAAGGAAGAAAGGAAGAGAGGGAGGGGGAGAAGGAGAAAGGAAGACTTGATGGTCGTATTAAAAATCTAGAGAACATACCTGAGGTTTGTGAGGATATATATCTAGAAATATCCAGTATCAAGATACACAGCCACGTGCAGTATGACGACATTGCTGTCCATGATGGACTCATTCATAGATGATGGTGGTCCCGTAAGATCATAGGTGAGTCGAGAAATCCCTCTCATCTGGGGATGAAGTAGCCATGGCAATGTGGAAACAGGAGGCATTACGCAGAGGTCTGTAATAGCCTGATAAAATCAAACCTACTGTGCTGCAAGTCATATAAAAGTCTGTACACCTGATTAAGGAAGTGCAGGATATTGACAATGATAACAACTGACGGTTCCTTGTTCATGTGTTTACTGTACTATAATTTTGCATCGTTATTTTAGCAGATTCCTTCTACCTGTGGGAAAACACCTAACTCTAAATAGCTTCAGACAGGTCCCTCCAGGGGGATTTCAGAAGGCGGCATTGTATCATAAGTGATGAGGCTCCTTGGGTCCTTGCCTCTGAAGACCTTCCAGTGGGAGAAGACGCAGAGGTGTGAGCCATCCATATGGGCCTAGGCTCATGTGTGTGTTTGTACTTTAATTTTTCATAAAGTTTAAAAATCAAACAAAACAATTTTAGATAGAAAAGAAACCTTACAGAATTAAAGCATAAAGAAGGAAAATGTTTTTATATCGCTGTACAATGTGTTTTAAGATAAGTGTAATTACAAAAAAATCAAAAATTTAAAAAAAAATAAAAGTTTATAAAGTAAAAAGTGCACCCCGTCTGAGGTATGTGGTGCATACAGACACACAAATGCTTGCCATTGTGTCCCAGTTGCCTAAGGCATTCGGTACAGGAACATGCTGTACTGGATCAAAGCCCAAGAGCAGCAGGCTATACCATACAGCCTACGTGCAAACCAGGGTACATCATCTAGGCTTGTGAAGTACACCCAGAAATATTCACACAACAGGTCACCTAAAGACACGCTTCTCATCACTGAGTGACACATGACCATCCTAATAAAATTACTAGACTTTTGAGAAGAAAATGTTTTTGAGCATATAGGAAACAAAGCTTATGACACATAAGTGAAATAAAATTAGATAATGAATAGAATCTTCAGTATTTTATGCCAGAAGAAAACAAAGTGACTTAAACTATATAGGATGATGAGTATGACTTTCAGTTTATAAAGGGCAGAAATTGTCATCATACCAAAACTCAGAGAATCTGGTTGCCATTAGTCCTTCCTCAAGAAACTTCAATCAATCAAACTGTCCAGAGAGACATCATCACAAGAATATATGGCGAGCATTAAATATTATAGATTCCCATAAAGCCAAGAACAAATCAGGTATTTCATGTGCCCTGGGAGAACGTATGTTTCTTAATACGTGAATATGAAAAATCACCAGCAGCCTTACTCTGCACCCCACCCTCTGAACTCCAGTCATCTGAATAACCTCCAGTCACCACCTGTCCATCCAGATCACCACTGTCTTCCTACAGATAGATTGGGTCTACCTCTGCAGTCATTTGCTGAACTCTCCAGCCTTAAGGATGAAAAGAGAAACTAAAACAAAATAAAATTTAAAACAAACACAGCTACAGCTAGCTGAAGCTGTAGCCCAAATTGTTCACTCAAGGTCATCCCATTACAAAGGTGAATGCCAGATTCAATAACTTCTACCCCCTGTCTCCTGGATCTTATTGAAACAGTCCATGAGTTTTGTTTTCTAGCATTTACTAAGGCCTTTCAGAAAACATCAGAACTCAAATACACATTTATTATATTATAGGCACTGGGAAGTTTTCTGTTCTCAACTTTTTAGTACTAAGGAAAGATCATGAATAAAATCCCATGATTCAGAGGCTAAAATTTATCAAATCCTACCCCAGATGGCCTCAAAGATAAAACAGAAAACATGAATCAAGGAATAAAAAATGATAAAACCTGCCCTCCCCAACTAAATGTTAATGAAAAACTTCATTTTGACATATAAGTAAAGCAACATTTGGTTTTACTTTTTGCATTTTATATCTAAGTAGTTCCAGAATCAGAAACTCAGAAAAGGTGATCTGCCCTCTACTATTGTGACTTTGCTGCTTAATACATATTTCAAGGTCTCTCCTGAGTGGAATGGACTAGCAATTTGATTTCTTGAAGAGATGGCGTTCCTGCCTCTTCTCACAGAGCAGGCGCACCTGTAATCCCCATGGTTAGGGAGGCTCACAAGAGGCAGAATCACAAGTTCAAAACCAACTTTAGCAATTTAGTGAGGCCCTAAGCAATTTAGGGGGACCCTGTCTCAAAATAAAAATGGCTGGGATGTTAGCTCTATCTCCCAGTATAACGTTCCTACAGCTACATCTCAGTGAGTGAGCCATTAACAGTGACTGTTATAGTGTAGATGTGAGGTGTCCCCCAAAACCTCATGTGTGAGACAATGCAAGAAGGCTTTGAGGTGAAATGATTGGGTCGGGGAGCCTTACTCCAATCAGTGAATTAATCCTGTGTGGGATAATTGAATGGTAACTGAAGGTGGGTAGGGTGTGGCTGGAGGAGGTGGGTCCTGGGGGTGTGCTTTTGGGGTTTATATCTTGTCCTTGCTTAGCAGAGCTTCTCTCCTTGCTTCCTAGTGTGATGTCTTGAGCCCTTGACGTTCTGCCTCACTTGGAGCTCCGAGGAATGGAGCTGCCCATCTATGGATGGAGATCTCTGAAACTGTGAGCTCCCAAATAAACTTTTCTCTTTTTGAAATGGTTCTTGTCAGGTATTTTAGTCACAGCAGAGAGTAAGCTGACTAAAACAGTGACCCTCCTCTCCAAGTGCATAAAAGAGGAGAGAGAAAACACAATTGCACCCATATTTGTCTGGAATTCCACTTTGATTTTGGTGACTCCAGTTTTCTCCTGGTATGAATTTTTTGAATTCACTCATTGCATTAGCATTTATGAAATTTCAGCCGTAAGCACAATGGTGCTAAGATTACAGAGGAAATAAATCAGTGTTTGTAATAAAGGAACAATGATGTGTGAGGGGAAGGGGGCAAATAAAATAATTGAAATAAATTAAAGATGCAAAAAGTATAATTATAGTAAAGACTCTCACGGAGACATTTCAATATATTTGAGGATTTAATGGAGTAATAATTAACTCCAGTGGACAGAGGTACTTTACAGAGAAGATAATTAGAGGTGAGAATAGAAGCAATGAGACAACTTTTAAGATTAAATCTGAGGGTAGCAGAAAAAGCTCAAATCACAGATGAGACACAATTGAGACGGAAGTTTATTTCTCTCTCGTAAAATGACACAGATAACAAAAATACAAAACACATCGCAATTTGCCTTTTTATGAATAGTAAAGAAGTGTTCAAGCACTAATGTATATAATTTAATTCATATTCAGGTCAACCTTGGAAGCTCAGTGCAATTTTAAAGATGAGGACATTGAGGAACAGAGAAGTGAAGTAATTTGTCAAAGGTCACACAGCAAATAGTGGAGATGGGATTTGAACTTTGGCAAAATCTGATATCAGATTTTGTAGTTATCCCTCCCTTTCTTGAGCAAGATGTGGTTTTGAGGCAGTAAGACAAAAAAATAGGACATGACTTTTTTTTTTTTAATCGAAGCCTCATAAATTCTACTGAAACAGATAGACATACTCAGAAATGTGTGATTGAGATCATCTCTGACAGAAACAAAAGGTCATCTCTCCTCAGTGAGAGGAACACAGCAAGATGGGGGTCATGGCTTATGTGTCTGACTGACTCCTTGCACCATAGAATTAAAGGGAAAAATACAATGTTTGAGCAACACAAATACAATGACTTTGTTGTGAATTATGTACTTTGTCACTCACACTGATTACATGGGAACTAAAGAAATTTCAAGTCCTACAAAATTGCAAGAGTTGGCAGAGATTTTTAAAGTTCAATTACTAAAAATAACAAGTTAGTGGAAAGAAGAAAGAAAGAGGGAGAGGGAGGGAGAAAAAATATAATGAGAAAGAGAGGAAGGATAAAAGGAAGGCAAAAAGCTTATCTTGTTGAATAAATCTCCTGAAAGCTAAATGCCCTTAAATATGAACTCAAACATGAGTTCCACATCCTGCTCAGCTAATTGGTCACCACCCACCTATCTCCAGATTAAGCCTGTATCCGTTCTCATTTCATTGTATTCTCTTGGTGCAAGTACACTGAGACCATGACGCTTTGATTAAGTGGAGATACATACTTAATAAAAATAGCTTCTGGCAAAAAATGAAAAGACAGGCCCTGTATTTATATTCGAAATGTTATTTAAATATAGCAAAGAGAGTCCACAAATACCCAGAGATATTGTTTTTGCAAAAGTAAAGGCTTGCCATGGTATTGTGTACATTTTACATTTCTTTCTGCAACACCTAAGTAAATCCAAGGAAGATGTTTTAGTTAGTGAAAGGCATGGGTGACCTTCAACCCCTGAGGCAGTAGCAGGAAGAGATACAGGGAAATCCTCCCAAGGTTTTAATGTAGATTGCTACAGTATGAAGATCTCTTTAAGGCTAAACCCTTTGATGTGGGCAAAGTTTGCACACCTGCTGTTTTCTTAACCTTACTCTCTTGTAAGCTCTGGAGAACTGGGCATAGAGTCCTTGGGGTGTGGCAATTCAGAACAGGGAGAGAAAGAGGCAGAGTGACGCAATTTATACTACTGGTCCAGAAAAGGACCTGTCAATCTACCTGGTTTGATTCATTTTACAGAAAGCTGAGCTACAGAAAGGGAAAGACACCTACAGATCATAGGCTTAGATGGAAAACAGCAGGTTTCTCTGGTTGTTTTATGATGGTGTAGATGTACATTGATTAATGCAAATGGATTTAAAAGTTGAAGAGATATTAAGCGGTATGCTTATTATAATTCTGGAAAGATAAACATTAAAACCTTTTTCAGTTTCTGATTGTAGTTTTCAGGGAACTTAATCTTTTTTTTTTTTACCATTTCAGTGTTCAATTTTATCATTATTTTAGATTGTTTCCTGTGTAGTGAAAGAGGAAAAGGTATATTTTGGCATTGGTATCCTTTTATACATAACATTAGTAAAGCTTAAAATCAGTTCAGATGGGCCAACCTGATGAGGCTGAAGTGTGAAATTTTTGAAAACCAATTTACATGGTGAATGTTCCATAAGCCTTTTTGCATAGAGCCGAAACGTTCCGCTGAGAGGGAAGGTACTGGTGCTTCACAACTCCAACCTGGTTCATGGAGTAGCAGAGGGACATTATCTGGAAGCTCAAACAGAAAAACCGAATATCTGAAGTCCAACCTACAAATCAAAATCTGCATTTTAACGAGGTCTTTTGATGATTCCTAAGCACATTACAATTTGCAAGTCACTACCCTAGATAAATTCATAACTGCTACATGTATCAAATCACGAATGGAATTTGAAGAGGCATGTGGAGGAGAGATGTGGGAAAAGACTGTATGAATACATAGAACCAAGTATCAGTGGAGACTTCAGGGCTGTGGGCTACACTTCTGACCATCCTAAATTAAATCACTACTTTGACATTTTCCTTATTTGAAAGCTCCTATATTTTATGAATATTTTGAACACATTTGGAGTGAGGTGACATGCTAAATATGATACAAGATACATGACATGAAGGAAACAGACTTCATTTTCTTTTTTTAAATAGGGACATTATAATTATACGTAATAATGGGATTTGTAGTCACACATTCATAGAGCCATTTTCTTTTCCTTACTGTGTAATTTAGTAGATATTTGGTGTCTTCATAGTCCTGCTCTAAGGAAAGGATATTAAATTGCAGCTAAGACATATGATGTTGCTTTGAGCTGAAAATCTTTACATTTTATTAAGTCTGAAATAATCTAATACAAAGTCTTGTAGAACTCAGACTCTGGCAGAAAGGACTTGGACACTTTCCTTCCTAAAAAGGGAGGCGATGATGGATTTTAATTGCAACACAATTAGAGCTTTTGATATCAAACTGATTTTCATTGATAGTGTTGGTCTTGGCAGAGAGTATAGAATTTACGAGATGAAAGCCTTGTGAGAGTATGCACATACTCTTAGAGCTTTTATGCAAATTGGAATTCCTGCTTCATTTTCCATTTCTAGAACCAAAGATTAAAGATAATATAGCTTTTTAACTTAGCTGAATTAGTTAAGTGCATTTTATTACACCAAACCTCACTTTATCAAAGGCCATACTTGGCAAATCTTTTCCACTTTAAATAATTAGTCATAAGATAATAAGTTCATGAAATTCGTTGAACAACTGAAGACATGATTCTCTTACAGAGTTTATTTTTTTCATTTTTTATTTTGAGACAGAGCCTCACTGTGTTGCTGAGGCTGCCCTTGAACTTGGATCCTGCTGCCAATCTCCAAGTGGGCGCTGGGATTGCAGGCGTGTGCCACCACTCCGGCTGCTCTCACAGTTTTAATGCATTTTTGTGCCTATGTTTTACCAAAAACTATTGATGTAGTTATTAAGCTCCCACAGTTGTGCCAACATGTATACTGAATCAAAATCTTGTTTTCCTAAGTTAATAAAACCATTTTCGATTCGTGTCAATAAAAGCAAGTGTTTTCATAATGAGACATTTGTTTGGAAAAAAAATAGCAATGCTTTTTACTTTGAACCAATATAATTAATGAGTGTCCAAAGTTTACATTACTTGACTAAGACATCAATATCATCGGAATAAATATAATGGGAAAGCATAAAGTCAATAATTAAAATGATAATTATGAACTCATAGTTTGATACAATACAAAGTAACTTCCAACACAATGAAAAGAAGTCCTGGGATTTCTTATGGGAATCAACTGGGACACACAAGTATGAAACGTTTGAGATTTTTTTTTCCCTCCCTTTAGGTGACAAAATGTTGCTTGACGTTTTTATTTAAATACATCCTTTCCTATGTCTCTTCTATGTTTTGATAGAGAATACACTCACATAGCTCAAAATTGAAAATGTGCAAAGTGTGCAGAGTGAAAGGCTTTTCTCCTACCCTGGCATCACAGTTCCAGAGGTCTTTTTCCTGAAGGCAGTGATTAAAATAGCATCCACAGACTCCTTGGCCTATACCCAAAGGACTTAAAATCAGATTGCTACAGTGATGCAGCCACATCAATGTTCATAGCTGCTCAATTCACAATAGCTTGATTGTGGAACCAACCTAGATGCCCTTCAGTAGATGAATGGATAAAGAAACTGTGGTATATATACACAATGCAATATTATTCAGCCATAAAGAAGAATAAAATTATGGCATTTG